>CAUYON010068752.1:0-37268 GCA_963573935.1 Arctocebus calabarensis
TTTTTTTTTTTTTTTGAGACAGAGCCTCAAGCTGTCACCCTGGACAGAGTGCCCTGGCATCACAGCTCACAGCAACCTCCAATTCCTAGGCTTAAGCGAGTCTCTTGCCTCAGCCTCCCAAGTAGCTGAGCCACAGGCTCCTGTTAATTCTTCATTAATTTCTGTTCATAACTCCTGTTAATTCTTTTTTTTTTAAGACAGAGTCTTGGGGTGGGTTCGAATCCAGCCTGCACCACCAAACAACAATGAGGGCTACAACCAAAAAATGGGGGGCATGGTGGCTGGTGCCTGTAGTCCCAGCTACTTGGGAGGCAGAGGCAGGAGATTCATTTGAGCCCAGGAATTGGAGGTTGCTGTGAGCTGTGTGACGCCACGGCACTCTACTGAGGGCGATAAAGTGAGACTCTGCCTCTACAAAAAACAACAACAACAACAAAAATAGCCAGGTGTTGTGGTGGCTGCCTATAGTCCCAGCTACTTCAGAGGCTGAGGCAAGAGAATTGCCTAAGCCCAGGAGCTGGAGGTTGCTGTGAGCTGTGTGACTCCAGGGCATTCTACCAAGGGAGATAAAGTGAAACTCTGTTTCTATAAAAACAAAACAAAACAAACTTGGGCTCAAGTGATCCTCCTGCTGAAGTAGTTGGGAATACAGACACCCACCCCAACACCTGGCTATTTTTAGAGGGGGGGGTCTCTTTGGCTCCGGCTAGTTTTTAACTCAAGCAATCCACCAGCCTCGGACTCCCAGAGTGCTCGGATTATAGGTATGAGCCACCAAGCCCGGCTAGTTGGTTTTTTTTTTTTTTTATTTTAATTTTCATTCTCTTTTTTTCCTTTTTTTTTTGACACAGAGCCTCAAGCTCTCACCTTGTATAGAGTGCTGTGGCATCACAGCTCACAGCAACCTCCAATTCCTGGGCTCAAGCAAGTCTCTTGCCTCATCTCCCAAGTAGCTGGGACTACAGGCGCCTGCCACAACGCCTGACCATTTTTTGGTTGCAGCCGTCATTGTTGTTTGGCAGGCCTGGGCTGGATTCAAACCCACCAGCTCAGGTGTACATGGATGGCGCCTTAGCCCGTTGAGCCACAGGCGCTGAGCCTTTCCTTTTTTGGCCGGGGGACAAAGCCTCAAGCTGTCACCCTGGGTAGAGTGCTGTGGCATTGCAGCTTACAGAAACCTCAAACTCCTGGCCTTAAGCAATTCTCTTACCTCAGCCTCCCAAGTAGCTGGAACTATAAGCACCTGCCACAACGCCCGGCTATTTTTTGGTTGTAGTTGTTATTTGGCTGGCCCAGGCTGGATTCGAACCCACCGGTTCTGGTGTATATGACTGGGACCTTAGCTGCTTGAGCTATAGGCGCCAAGCCTTTTTTTTTTTTTTTTTTTTTAATTTTTTATTTTTATTTTTATTTTTTTTTGAGACAGCGCCTCAAGCTGTCTCTCTGGATAGAGTGCTGTTGCATCACAGCTCACAGCAACCTCCAATTCCTAGGCTCAAGTGAGTCTCCTGCCTCTGCCTCCCAAGCAGCAGGGACTACAGGCGCCCGCCACAACGCCCAGCCATTTTTTGGTTGCACCCAATCATTTTTGATTGGTGGGCTCGGGCTGGATTCGAACCCGCCAGCTCAGGTGTACGTGGCTGGCGCCTTAGCCCGTTGAGCCACAGGAGCCGAGTCCGAAGCCTTGTTTTTTATTTTTTTATTCTGCTTTGTTTTATTCTATTTGATTGTTTCAGGTTCATAGAGGATACAAAGAATTAGGTTCTAATGTTTACATTTCCCTGTTCCCCAGTCCTCCACCCCCAACTTGAATTCATTTGAGTTTTTCTCTTATGTGAGCATGTCGTGTATTAGCTAGTCCACTAGCTTCCTATTAGAATTGAGTATGTTGGATTCTTGCTTCTCTATTCTTTTTTTTTTTTGACACAGAGCCTCAAGCTGTCACCCTGGATAGAGTGCCATGGCATCACAGCTCATAGCAACCTCCAATTCCTGGGCTCAAGCGAGTCTCTTGCCTCTGCCTCCCAAGTAGCTGGGACTACAGATGCCCGCCACAACGCCTGGCCATTTTTTGGTTGCAGCCCTCATTGTTGTTTGGCGGGTCCTGGGGCTGGATTCGAACCCGCCAGCTCAGGTGTACGTGGCTGGCACCTTAGCCCGTTGAGCCACAGGCGCCAAGCCTGTCTTACTCATTTTTGTACCCCAAACTTCTAGCACAGTGCTTTGAATAGCATAGGTACTCAGCAAATGTTTACTTGATAATTAATATTCCCAAATTGCAATCTCACAGAAAAAGTGAACTAGAATTGTACAGAGGAAGATACTATTCTTTGGTCTGGAAAATACCACTGATCTGAATTATCTAATTTACAAACATAAATCTTTCTTTCACAAGGGGGAATAATCCAAGTAGAAGTTCAGCTGGGAAAGAATGATCATTTTCATGTACAAAGGAAACTACAGCCATCAAAACAATTTTAAAATAATTGGAGGTTATACTCAGCAGCTGGATGGATAGTATGAGTATGCTGTTAATTTTGCAGGTCAACATACTGACCTCAGATGTGAGTTTGCAAATGAATTAATATTACATTATTAATATAATCCTAAGAATGTGTTGGAAAATTGCTACAAGGTGTACTGGGATAGAAATAAGATAACATCATTAAAGTCTACCAATAGACTAGTCATTCTGCTGCTTGATAGGCCTAATAAAGTTGTGGTACTTATTAGTATTCCTGTTTTGGTAAGCATAAATATTACAAGAAATACACAGAAGGAAAGCAAATATATAGGTCAGATTAAGAAGCCAAAAGAAAAGTGACATTTACAACACATTGAAGTTATGCAAATTATTCGTCTCAATGACTATTTAATTATCAGTTGGTGTTTAAGAATGTATACCAAGTTAAATGTTTTAAGAAACAGCATTTATCATGTTTGCATTCGTTTCAAATATATTTCTGCAAATAACAAAGCTTTTTCTTCGTAGCCTGTAAATTATTATAAATCATAACAAGGGCATGGTTTTCCACCTTTTATCTATGTGAGCAAAACGTGGGAGGGATATGATATACTCCCATGAGTAATAGTAGTTCGTTAATGGTAGTTATAGTGCATCTGAAAGATAGACACCCTCTCCTACCACACTGAGAATCACTGGAGTAGGGCAAGTCAGTGGTGGCAATTATTTATTCCCCTCCATTCAGACTTCTTAAAGAATTTGACCTGCCACAATGTGGGACGAGACAGATCTTTACAGGACATATTTTTCCATGCTCGACTCAAGAATTTGGCCCAGAAGCTATGTTAATGGCCACAAAAGCTAAAAGTATAAGACCATATAGCAAATGAAGCTACCAATGAGAGGCACTAATTGTGGGACATGTGTGTTTGATGAGCAGGCAGGGAGCACTGGGATGGGAGATCAGGTAGTTTTGAAAAGAGGAAGAGATGGAAAAATAAATGGTCATGGGCCATGATAGCGTTCCAATTCTTAGTCCAGGTGTGAGATTCAATGATTCTTCCTACCCCTGGATTCTACAAATTCCTTGGATTCAGTCTTCACTTAAGTTTTCTCTAGAGTGCTTCTGTTTCTTTCTGTCTCTTTTTTCAATTAAAAAAAAATTTTTTTTTGTAGAGTTAAGGTCTGTACACAACATTGCCCAGCTTGGTCTCAAACTCCTGGGCTCAAGCAGTCCTCCTGCTTCAGCCTCCCAAAGTACTGAGATTATAGACATGAGCCATTGTGCCCAGCCCTGAGTGGTTCTGTTTCTTATAAGCAAATGTTCCTTGAGCATCAGGATAGAGAGTTAAAAAATGAATTAGTAAGTTCCTGTGTCTTTTCAGATCTGATTGATCAGAGGAACATAAATACAGTTTCTCTATTAAAATACTTTCAACATATCAAGATTGCCAAATATTTTCAACATATTTATCTTTTATTGTGGTTTAGCAAATAAAGATTTGGAGTTCATTCCTTATTTCAGATCATCTTTCAGAGTAGCTTTTCTAGGAGTTGGCAAACATTCTGTAAAGGGCCAGGGGTAGGTTATTTTAGGCTTTGTGGACCATTGGTCTCTTATACCTTTCTAACTCTGCCATTGTGGTGTTGAGAGCATCCTTAGGCAATACATAATGTGGAAGGCATCATTAGGTAATACATGAATTAGTGAATTGATTTTCAATAAAACAGATAGTGGGCCAGATTTGGCCCTTGGCTGTGTATGTGCTGATCCCCTGGACTAAGCAGTTATAAACCTCTGGGCCTAATCAACTTCATGCTTTAGTGTTAGTACTTTCAGTGATTCCTGAGACCTAGGAAATATGTTCAGTGCTTTTTAGACTAGTATTTTTTAGTTTAGAAAATGAGAATATCAATAGCCGGGCATTGTGGCGGGCGCCTGTAATCCCAGCTACTCGGGAGGCTGAGGCAAGAGAATCACCTAAGCCCAGGAGTTGGAGGTTGCTGTGAGCTGTGTGATGCCACGGTACTCTACCGAGGGCGATAAAGTGAGACTCTGTCTCTACAAAAAAAAAAAAAAAGAAAGAAAATGAGAATATGATAATAATTCTAATTGACCTCATAGTATTTGAAGAAAAGTATTTCATTAAAATCAGAGTCAATGAGATTAACTATATAGTAAAGTAGTAAATACACTGGCTGACAGAGAATTTATTCAACAACTATCGTCTGTGTCACACTGTGTCTTACACACTGGAGGGATGTCAGGGAAAGAAAAAAAATGAAAACAGTAAGAAGTGCTGTTTTTATTTGTGAGAGGTAGATGAAACATTGGCGAGAAATTCATAAACTGTATACATTTTACTGACCTATCACTTATTAAATGGGACATTTTTAAAAATTTAAAACACTGATACATTAAATTAACTGCTAGGAATTATAAATAGCCCTATAAGAGAGGGCAAAAAATAAATCACACTGTAATTGCTGAGAAATGTAATTTAGCATAGTCTTACATATAAAGATATGTTTAACATGTTAGGAAGACGTGTAATTTGCTTTCTTGTTAATATAGAAAACTACAATTCCAACCTGTCAGTTAGATTCATTCAGGCCTAAATGAAGAATTTTATTGTCTGTCTGCTAGATAGAGTCTGGGTGGCTTTAGCTAAGTTTCTAATAAAGTCTTGACTGGTGAGACTAAAGATATAAAAGGATCAGGAAGCCACATCCCTCCCTTCTGTGTTTCTTCCAGAAAAAGGTCAAGGGTCGAATGACTGAGAGAGAGGCTTATAGCATTGTTCTCTTAACACAGTCTGAAGTTATCTTCCAGACTACAGATAAGTAGATTATGAAGGAATCATCCCATATACCGTGAAACAGCAAACCTCCCAGGTCCAAGTAACTCTTACCTTATGTGCTCCATAATTATAGGATTCTTGAGACATCAATAGATTTATCTGGCACCTCTGTGAAGAGTTCAAGACTCTCTGGGAATAATGGTATTCCTTTTAGTCTTTGCAGCATCCCTAGGGGAGAGCAGAGGAGGTGGGGGAGAAAAAGAAGGAGGTTATTTTCCTTTCCAGAAAGAGGAAAATTTAGTCAAAAGATTTTTTTTTCTGATGAGAACATAAACTGCTCTGTCCTGCTGGTGAATCCCCAGGTTAGGCTGCAGGCAGCCCTAAACCATTCACCTGCTGTTTTGACCTGGTAATTTGGGAGTGCTCTGAAAGGCTTTGCTTCTTGCTTCTTTGTCTTTCACTTGGAAACACAAATGCTTTCAAAAAAGTCTCTTATAAGCTAGACTTGAGGCCAACAGACCTGATCAGCAGCAGCTTAATCAGGTTTTTAAATGCAGATTTTTGAGGCCCACCCCAAACCTACTGAATTAAATAAAACCTCTGAGCGGTATGTGGTTGGGAAGTGGGATGGTTAGAATTCAAGAATTTGCAGTTTTTTATAGATTTCCCAGTTGATTATTAAGCAAAGTAAAGATAAAAGCTGCTTTTGTTTCCAGAAACACAATTTTCTAACTAATTTGTCCCCACGACACTGCATAATTGTTGTCATTATAAAGGTTACTGTGTCAAGAAATTGTCCTGAATTTCCAGAGAAACTTTCTGGACCAGAAGGTATTAACAGGATGGAGCTGGTATAAGGAGTTCCCTTAATTCAGGATGAGCCATATTGGGTAGGATTACGCAGGTAGGGCTAAGCTGGGAGAGTTCTGTATGCTGGAAGTAGAATTTTAAACACAGGGTCTACAGGTATCTACAAGAGGTTCATGGATGGGAAAAAATTTGCAACTTTATTTTCACTAATCTCTATCTGAAAATTAGCATTTTTTTCTACTATGAATTTGGCAACAAACCAAATTAGTGTTAGCGGTACCTATGACTGTCACCAATAGAAATCACAGATATTTCTCTTACCACATTTCAGTTGTTATGAATTGCTTATAATATCATTTATATTCATTACAACTTCAAATTACAGTTGTTTTTAGACTTGTCACTACCTCTTTTGAAAAATGTTAATAAGGAAACACAGTTATTACCCTATTGCATATTTAAAAAAATATTTTGATAACTGTAATTCAGTATAGTTGGTTGCCTTGGTAATCTTATAATTTTATTATATATATTTAGAAACATTATTATGAGATATAATCTATAGGCTTTATCTAGCTCAGAATTATTTTTAATTATATATTATTTGACTTTATATAGGATTGCCAAAGAAGTTCATGGAATTTAAGGAAAATTAAGAATCTCGGGTGGCACCTGTGGCTCAAAGGAGTAGGGTGCCAGCCCCATATGCCAGAGGTGGTGGGTTCAAACCCAGCCCCAGCCAAAAACTGCAAGAAAAAAAAGAAAGAACGAAAATTAAGAATCTCTCTTCCAAAGGAATTCCAAACAACCAAGTGACTTTTAAGACAAGGGCAACAAGCATTTTGAGATGTTTGTTGGTTTAACTCTGTGTTAAATGTCACCAGTAATGCACTGGAGTTTTCCTAAGTACTATCTAAATCTCTCTGTCTAGGGACCAAGCTTTCTTCATCATTATCCATGTAGCCAGCTTCGCAGTAACCAACCCTGTCCACCTGTGGAAGCAAACCCCTTGTGGCCCTGAGTAGTGATCGTGATACGATGTGCCCCATTATTATACTCTTCACTAGGTGGCAATTCTTTGGTTCTTTACATCCTGGTCATGAGTTCAACAAGTGTACTTTGGCCTCTGCAATACATGAAGCATTCTGCTCCTGTGGAAGGGAATGGAAGAGACCTATGAGGTATGTTTCTTACAGGACAGTGGGCCTCATGCTCTGGTGCTTGAAGCCTTGTGATTCAGGGTTACATTGACATGAAGGCATGGGTTCACATTTTCTCCTGCCACTTTGTAGCTGAGTGACTTTGGGCAAATGGCTCTTTGTTCTTCTGTTTTTTCATCTGAAAAGTGAAGATGACATATGGGTGCTCTTAGTATATAGTAGTCATGTGAGAAATGTCAATTGTTATTAAATATACAGAATCTGGGGCCACAGCCTAACTCCTGACCCAGACTCTCTGGGGGCTTCGCCAAATGCACTTTATCAAGGTCCGTGGTGATTTTGATATGCTTCAGAGCAAGGTTTCCCACCCTAGTTTTCATTGTTAGCCTAAGAAACAATTTTAGGCATTTTCCCCTAATTGGCCCCTATGAAATTTTAGTGGCAGATATAAGTATTATATACCTGTTCATGTACTTTGGCCATTTGAAGGATGAAAAAACACTATACTATCTAATATTTTTGCACACTCTTCCACCAAGAACCAATTTTAGCCCTCTGCATTGAGAATTTCTGCTTTAAAGCAGTGAGTTCTCAATTTTTGGCTATACATTAGAATGAAATAAGGACACTTAAAAAAAATACCTATCCCTGGGACATCCCCACAGAACCTCTGGGGTAGTCTTTTTAAAGATTCTCCAAGAGGGCTCAGCACCCGTAGCACAGTGGTTATGGCACCAGCCACATGCACTGAGAGTGGTGGGTTCGAACCTGGCCCTAACCTGCTAAACAACGAAAACTGCAACAACAACAATAAAAAAAATAGCCAGGTGTTGTGGCAGGCACCTGTAGTCCCAGCTACTTGAGAGGCTGAGACAAGAGAATTGTTTAAACCCAAGAGTTTGAGGTTGCTGTGAGCTGTGATTCTAATATATAACCACGGTTGGAAAACACTGCTTTAGCATTTGAGATCCTCTTACAGGAGATTAAAATCTAGTTGGCAAGCAAGACATACAAACATGAACATAAACAATGCAGAAATGAATGGAACAGTGAGGGTTATTGAGTTCAAAAAAAAGAGAAACTAACACAGGGTGTTCTGATTAGGAGAGGCTTTGTGAGCTGGACACAGAATCTGACTAGGATTTAGAAAAAAGAATGGAAAAGAAATTATTTTAAATGTGGAAATGACATGGGCAAAGATATGAAAAGGACAGAGGATGCTTGGGGCATGTAATGGATTGAATGGTGTCCCTCAAAAGAGATGTCCACCTGGAATCTGTGAAGTTTATTTAGAAAAAAGGTCTTTGCAGATGCAATCAAGTTAAAGATCTCAAAATGAGAGCATCTTGGATTAGAGAGGACCCTAAATCCAATGACAAGTGTCCTTAGAAGAGAAGCAGGAAGGAGGTCATGGGAAGACAGGCACAGATTGGAGTGAGGGGTGTATAAGCCAAGAAACACCAAGATTGTCAGCAGCCACTAGGAGCTGGAAAAAACAATGCAGGATTCTCTCCTGGATCCTTTGGAAGAACAGTTCCAAACTTCTGGCCTCTAGAACATTAAGAGAACAAATACTTGTTGCTTAAACCACCTAGTCTGTGGTCATTTGTTAAAGTAACCCTAGGACACTAATACAGGGTGTAATAAGGACACCGATCTAAGAGAGTAAAGAAATTGTATCAAGAATGGAAAATAAAATTGGAACCATAGAATGGGTCCAAACAGAAAGCTATTGTTTACACAGTGTATTGGTCAGGGTTCTCCAGAGAAACAGGACTAATAGGATATATACAGAGATCTGTAAAAGATTTACCATAGGAATTGGCTCATGCAATTCTGGAGGCTGAGAAGTCCCTCAATCTGCTGTCTGCAAGCTGCAGAACCAGGAAAGCCAATGGGTAATTCAGTCCGTGTCCAAAGAACCGAGAACCTGAGGATTCAGTGGTGTAACTCTCAGACTGAGACTGAAGCCCTGGAAAGCTTGGAAAGCTCTAATGTTCAAGGGTGGGAAGAGATGAATGTCTTATCTCCACAAGAGAAAGCAACTTCATCTTTTCTCTACATTTTTGTTCTATCTAGGCCTTGGACAATTGCATGATACCCACACATGTTGGTGAGGGAGGATTTTCTTTACACAGTCTAGTGATTTAAATACTAATCTTTTTGGGAAACACCCTTGCAGAAGACATGCCAAGAAATGTTTTACCAGCCATTTGGATCTCCCTTACTCCATCAGTCACACTGAATCCTAAAATGAAGCACCATGCACAGTACACTGAGAACAATTAGAGGTATGAGGATACACCTCTGAGTGCCACCCGATGAGACCAATGTCACTGGAAGATTAATTACTTACCAATAGTAAGTAATGCTGTATAACCTATAGGAAGTAGGTAGAATTAAGGAAATTACCTATAGGTATAACAAAATTAAGTAAGGAAGGCTTGGCACCTGTTGTTCAGTGGTTAGGGCGCCAGCCACATACACCAGGGCTAGCAGGTTCCAACCTGGTCCAGGCCTACCAAACAACAATGACAACTGCAACAACAACAAAACAGCTGAGTGTTGTGGTAGGCCCCTGTCGTCCCAGCTACTTGGGAGGCTGAGGTAAGAGAATTGCTTAAGCCCAAGAGTTTGAGGTTGCTGTGAGCTATGATGCCATAGCACTCTACCAAAGGCGATATAGTGAGACTCTGTCTCAAAAAAAAAAAAAAATTAACTAAGGGATGTAAGAAAAACCTGGATTAGTGAGATGGTTTCAGAAAGGAAAGAAATAGGTTCATGCAATGAAATTCACAGGAAGAAGATGGCAGGTCTTGGCACCTGATCTATATGGCCACACAGAAGAGGAATCTTAATAATGACTTCAAGGTTTGAGCTAAAGGAAATATGCATATTAGACCTGGAATCAAAACATACATTAGTTTTAACTACTTTATTTAAAAAATTTCTTTTTTTAGCAACTTTATTGAGGTATATTGTACATTTCATTCATCTATTTCAAGTGTACAATTCATTGTTTTTCTTTAAATAACTTTACTGAGTGGTACAACCATCACCATAAAGCATTTGTTTTACATTTTTGGTTCTCAACTAGGATCTCTCATGATCATTTACAGTTAGTCCTAGCAACTACTGGTATACTTTCTTTCTCTATAAATTTGCCTTAAAAAAAATCTTATCTGAATAGAATCATTCAGCATGTGGTCTCTTGTGTCTGGCTTATTTCACTTCACCTAATGTTATTGAGGTTTATCTACCACGTAGTATCTGTCACGGGTCTGTTCCTTTTTATTGGTAAACAGGATTACATTGTGTTACTAGACCACATTTGTCTATTATTCACCAATTTTTAGACATTTGGGTTGTCTTCAGTATTTGCTGATCTAAACACTCTAGTGCAAGTTTCCATGTGGGCATATGTCCTCATTTCTTTGGGGTAGACATTTAGGGGTAGAATTGCTTTGTTGTTTTGTGGTTTTGTGTTTAACTTTCTGAGAAACTGCCACATTATTTTCTAAAGTGGCTGCACAATTTATAGTCTCACCAGCAATGGATGTATATTCCTGTTTCTTCACATTCTCACCAACTTTTTTTTTTGCAGTTTTTGGCTAGGGCTGGGTTTGAACCCACCATCTCGGGCATATGGGGCTGGTGCCCTACTCCTTTGAGTCACAGGCTCCGTGCTCACCAACATTTTTTATTGTCTGTCTTCTAACCTTTCTAGTGGATGTGAAATTGTACCTCATTGTGGTTTTCATTTGCATTGGCCTAATGAAGAAGGAGATTGAGCATCTTTTCATGAGTTTATTAGGTATTCATGTAATTCATGTATTGGGTGAAACCTGTGTTCATGTCTTTTGCACATGGTTTGATTGTTGTTTGTTTTCTTAATGAGTTGTATGAATTCTTTATATATTCTGAATACAAGTCCTTTACTTGGATATGTATTTTGCAAACATTTCCCCACAATCTGTTGTCTTTTTTATTTTTTTTAATGATATATGTTGAAAGACTAATGTCTTGCATTTTGACAAGGTCTGATTTATCTTTTACTTCCTTGTATGAACTATGATTTTGGTGTCACATCTAAGAAAGTTTTGCCTAATTTAAGTTCTTGAAAATTTTCTCCTGTGTTTTATTCTAAAAGTTTTATTTTTTAGCTGTTATGTTGAAGTCTATGACCTATATTGAGTTAATTTTCATATATGGTATCAGTGAGGGTCTAAGTTAATCTTTTTCACATATGGATATCTGGTTGTCTCTCACTGCCATTTTTTTTTTTAATTTATTGTTTTTCTTGAGACAGAGTCTCACTATGTCATCCTCAGTAGAGTGCTATGGCGTAACAGCTCACAGCAACCTCCCAAGCAACCTCTTGGCTTAAGCCATTCTCTTGCTTCAGCCTCCCAAGTAGCTAGGATTACAGGACCGGCCACAATGCCCGGCTATTTTTTGTTGTTGTTGTTGTCGTTGTTTGGCAGGTCTGGGCTGGGTTCGAACCTGCCAGCTTCGGTGTAAGTGGCTGGCACCCTAGCCTCTGAGCTACAGGTGCTGAGCCTATAGTAAGCTTTTAAATAGGGAAGTGAAAGTACTTCAGCTTTGTTATTTTTCAGAATTGTTTTGAAATAAGGTGCTTTGCCTTTCAACATTAATGTTTGGATCTGCTTGTTATTACCTTCAAAAAAGTATGCTGAAATTTGTGTGAAACTTATAGATAAATTTGGGGGAAATGATTATATTAATAATATCGAGTCTTCCATTCCATGAAAATGAATATCTCTTCATTTATTTAGATCTTCTTTAGTTTCTTCAAAGTTTTGTAATTTTCAGTACACAAGTCTAGCATTTCTTTTGTCAAATTTATTTTTTATTATGCTATTTTGAATAGCATTGTATTCCGACTTTCATTACTAAAAAATTCATATACTAATTTATTATCCCACCTATTGTGTAATAAATGCTTTTTAAATTTGTTGTTGTTGCTGTTGTTGTTGTAGTTTGGCTGGGGCCAGATTTGAACCTGCCACCCTCAGTATATGGGGCTGGCACCCTACTCACTGAGCCACAGGTGCCTCCCAAATGCTTTTTAAATTAATGGTTTGACTTGTGAGTGAACAAGAGGAAAACTTTTAGCCAAAGGAAAGAGAAAGAAGCTTAAAAATAGTTATTGTAGCACAAGTTTGATATTTAACAATTTAAAAATCGTGAAGATCTCTGACGTGTAGTTTATGAGTTAATTATTTTAAATAAAATTTATTATTTATGTTTAAGGTATACAATATGATGTTTTGGGATACATATGGATAATAAATTGGTTGTTATAATAATGGAAATTACATACCCTTTATGTCCCATAATTTTTTGGTGGTAAGAACAGCTAAAATCTACTCATTTTGCAAAAATCCCAAATATTGTAAAATCTTATTAACAATAATCCTCAAGCTGTACATTGGATTCTCTAGACCAACAGACTAACCTCATATCTGTTCAGTTGTACCCTGTCACCCACATCACTCCATTCTTCATCTATCCTGCCCCTGATAACCTCTATTTAAACTCTATCTTGCAGTAACTTTTTTTTTAAGATTTCACACATAAGTGAGATTATGCAATATTTTTCATTCTGTGCCTTATTTAACTTAGCCTAATGTCCTCAGATAATAGGGTTCATGATGCTTATGACCCCATAGTGTGGCTATAAGGTTAAAAAAACAATAAGGAATATAACATTTCTGACATAAATACAAATCTTAAATGTTCTAGGGCGGATATTCAAAAGGAAGACATTTTTCTCAGGAGTGAACTTGATTTAGTGCTCACTGTTCCCTTGTCACTCTGGGGAATTGTGGGATTTTTAAGATCATCCCTCATGTATATTGAGTATATTGAGGCTCACTTAACTACATTATTATTATTGTTGTTATTATTATTATTTCCTTCTCTTTCTCTCCTAACCTTTGTCTGGGTCTTCCTTTCCATAGTCTCCAGTGAAGTCAATTTGAATGATAACTGTTAACAATTGAATTCACTTCAGACTAAAATGTTTTGCGTATACTCTTGGTAGGGTTTAGTAAATAGATACATTTCTGTATTGCTTTTTGCTTTGTGTATTTCTTTGGATTTAACTGAACTTGACTTAATTGATTTTTTAAAAAAATATCATACTTTTTTACCATTCTTTGGGTGCCTCCTATGTGCCAGGTCCAATGTTAGTTGGGAGACAATTCCGCAGAATCAAGTGTGCAGAATAAATCCTTTGCCATCTTGTGCTTTCCAGAGTAGAAGAAACAGAGCTAGTGGCCTCCGAAGACATTGCTCGGCTTAGGATAAATAAGAGCCAGGTTAAAAGTCTGCTGCTTCATTAAGTTCCCTCTCTGGGTTAGAGAATTTTTGAAAAAGTTACCACCATCTGGCTGATGTTTCTGCTCAAAGGCACCTTTGAGTGATGTACAAAATTAAGGAATCAAGTAACAGAGTATTTTTTCAAATTTCTTCTTTGAATCTAAGTATACCAGCCTAAGATCTTCCACTAATTAAATATGTGACCTTGAGCAAGTTACTTCACCCTCCTGCACTGATGGGGCAGGCTGAGTGGTTTTTGAGAACTTTTTAAAGTCTATGTCCTACTCTAACCCTTTTAAAGTTCTTAGACTGTGAGTTGGTGGGTGGAGGAGGGAGGGAGGTGACAAGGGAGGAGGAAATCTTTTCAGATGGATTAATGTTTTCAGGATATGGAATATCTAAGTATATAACTGATTAAGAAATAAGTTATTGGTGAGTGGGAGATAAAAAACTGGATAGGCATGGCTCTACCCCTTTTCTTCTCTTTTACTCTTGAGAATAAATTTGCAGTGAGTGTGAATTCTGGCTGTTTTTTACCAACTCACGAAATGAATTTCCACATTGGGAGGTTTATGGTTGTCTGTTTCTGTGCATGGCTTGGGGGATAACTGTCTAAAGTAAGGAGGTTCAGCCTGTTGTTGCTCCTAAGCTAAGCCACATCCTCTAATAGTAATGAGATGATGATAAAGGTGATATGTTGTTCTCTATTGACCTCATGTCCTTTGATTCAAAATTCAAGTGAAGAAAACAGTGTTACTTATTGGGCCCCTATAAACTTTTTTTTTTTTTGAGGCAGAGTTTCAATCTTTCACCCTGTGAAAGAGCACTGTGGCGTCATAGCTCACAGCAACCTCCAACTCTTGGGGTCAAGCAATCCTCTTGCCTTAGCCTCCCAAGTAGCTGGGACTACAGGCCCCGACTACAACGCCTGACTGGCTTTTCTATTTTTAGTAGAGACAAGGTCTCACTCTTGCTCAGGCTGGTCTCAAACTCCTGAGTTCAGGCAATCCACCACCTTCGCCTCCCAAAGTACTAGGATTATAGATGTGAGCCACGGCGCCCAGCCTGAGACTCAACAAAAATCTTAACACATGTCTTCATCACTAATTGTCTTCTGGGCTTTACAGAGGAAAACAGCAGAGAGGTGGCCTAAAGTTGCTCTGGAAATAGTCTACAGAGCCTCCAGAGATGGAAAGTACATACCTCTGGAAAAGAAAGTCAAGTTAGAGAAGCTGAGAAAATGTGAACTAAATGACTGCTTTGTTTTATACTTTTCAATTAGTGGCTCCCCTCTTGGTACACAAATGGAATTTTTCTATTAATAGAACCAATCACTACTGTCAAGATATAGTGGATCAGGTACTTTCAACAGTTATCCTAAATATCTCAACAGTGCATTTAGAGTTTATTCTCAATTTATTTTTTTTAACTTTATTCAAATTAATATGAGGCTACAATATTTAGGTTATGTTGTTCTCACTTCTAGGGTAAAGTTCCATTTGTAGAAGAGCCCTTCACCCAGAGGGGGTGTTATATACACTCACAATGTGCACAGTAGGTGAGATCCTGCCTCCTGCCCTCTTCTCCTCAATTTAATTTGTAATTCCTATATTCTGACTCTCTCTCTTATATTCAATAAGAGAAGGAAACTTTATATTTTATAGCTCCATAAACCTTTTACTCCCATATTTAAAAGAAAAATTAGATATGGAAATTCTATATCCTAATTAGTGAGTATCCTAAAATGATTATTTCAAACTAAGTTTACAAAAAGTATTACTACTTCTTCCTTGATAGATTTGTTTGGATGAATCCCAGATGTGTACTTCTGGCTCTAGACATACCTTTCTAAAACTGCTGCTAGATTTCTCTAAATTAACAGCCCAGATTCTGTTTTTTTTGAGACAGAGTCTCACTCTGTACCCTAGCTAAGAGTACTTAGCATCATAGCTCACACTCTTGAGCCCAAGCTTGCACTCTTGGGCTCGAGCAATCCTTGCCTCAGCTTCCTGAGTAGCTTGGACTACAGGTGCCCACCATAAAGCCAGGCTAATGTTTTCTATTTTTAGTAGAGACAAGGTCTCACTTTTTTTGCTTAGTCTAGTCTTGAACTCCTGAGCTGAGGCAATCTACCTGCCTTGGCCTTCCAGAGTGCTAGGATTATAGGCATGAGCCACTGTGCCTGGCCTAACAGCCCACCTTGAATTCAACAGGTCCAATTCTATCTATAAAATCTCCTCTTCCTACTGTAATTTATTAACTCAAAGACTACATCAATCCAATGAGTTGCTAGGCTTCATTTCTGAGACCTTCCTCTACTTTTCCTCCATTTGGTACACAGCCCTGCGAGACTCTCCCAAAGTGTCTTACACCCAAATCCTTTCTCCATGCTCATTGTAAAGTCTTTGTATCATTGTTGATTGGCTCACTTTAGCTGTAATGATAATCTCCTGTCCACTACCCCCAGGCCATCCTAAACATTATGACAAGATTTCCAGAGTCATCTTGCTAAAACAAGAATTTAATCATGTCACTCCAGTAAGCATGTTTAGTCTCCTTGATACCTACAGGATAAAGTTTACAGTTGATAGATAGGACATTTAAAGAGGACTCATTCTGATTCTGTTTGTCTCTTTAGTCATATTTTATTCTATCCCTCCTCCCTTGTGAACACTACACTTGGGTTATCCAGCGTTGTTTGCTTTAAGTGATGACTACACATCCTTCTCCATCTTTGTCCTTTTAGACATGTAGTTTCTACTGCCAAGGTTGTCATTCCTCCATCACCACTTTAATCATTATAAAATGCCAACTCTTCCAGCAGCCTTCTTTCTACTCAAATCTGGAACCACAGCAGGTACATTAGCACTCTGCTCTTTCTTCCTGGACATGTTGTGTCCATGCCTGTGGTCACACTTCTAGCTCTGAGCAGTTGCCTGAGGACTATCCCTGTTGCACCTGGTACCAAGGTAGGTCATCAGTCTTCATTCCTCAGCAGTAGCCCTCAATTGATGAATGAAGCAAGTTGGAAGATTAAAAACCCAGGTGTCTTCACCCCTCAGTTAGGCTAACTAAGGCATCTTCTGTACTATCCCCAGAATTTCCCGGCAGGACTGAGCCCCCAGCTACTCACAGGGATTTGTTCAATAATGGGCCTTTTATTATTGGCTACTTTGCTTGCTCATCTAATTTCCCAACTCCCCTTCTATTGCTTTCTGTGATCACCTCTCAGATAAACTACTCAGGAACACATTCTTGCCTTGTGGTCAGCTTCTGGTGCAGCCCAACACAATATACCGTGTCTGTCCTCTCCTAGAAAGCTGTTTAGACTTGTCCTCCTATAACTCATTTAGCGTGGGAAATATTCATTTGAGAAAAATCCCTGAGGTCAGGAACAGCATGTTCCTTCCAATACCCTGCACAATCTCTGACTTAAAGTAGGTGGCCAACACTAAAGGTTAAGTGAAAGAGTTTTAATAAAGAGGAAAATCTGCATTACAGTAAATGCAAGAAAAAGTTAAAACTTATAATTATGTAGAGTAACTGTGTAGCAGAGCCATGACCACATCACACCTTAGAAGCCCTGCTCTAATGAATAGAACAAATTATATGTAGTCTTCATTCTATACTTTTCAAGTTACCTGGTGTTGAGAGTCATATTTCCATTTTCCTGTCCTGTTTCACCCCTTGGCCTCTAAGCTTACTGAAGATAAGCCTTTGATTTATGCTTTTTTATAATACTATCCCCTCATCTGATGTCTTGCACACAGTATATACTCAACTCTAAAAATATTTTTTAATAAAGCCAAGAATTATAAAGCACCTGAGAGTGCTTTAAAATGGTTTATTTTTTAATAATCATTTTTATGTCCACTATAGAAAGATGAACCAGCAGAATTTTACCATATTACTTATACAGATTTTAAGTTGAGAGCATCCAAATTAATGGGATTTTACTTTACTTATGAAATTACTTGAACAATTATTGAAATCAGGATCTTGTGGTGAGAGTGTGTAGTGCAAATTAACAGTTCTAAATATCATAATTATGTGGTCTTCATTCATCCTTTAGCTTTGTTTGTTTTGCCATCATTTCTACTGCAGCATTTATTCACATTTAACTCTTTTTCTTCACCCCAAAGAGACACAGGTCTTGTTAACTCATTGCGAAGTCAGAAAATCTTATACAACAGACACATCTGTGTATGCTCTCTAGCATACAGTAGACAAAACCCTTTAAAAGTTGGCTTCGAGGGAGCAAAATAACACAAAACAGTGGGAGGAAACAAATCAGTGATAAACGGCCTGGGCCCATTCATACCATTCTTACAAAGCATACTCTTTCTACGTTGGGTATTTCAGCTTTACTGGGATCATC
The DNA here is from genome assembly GCA_963573935.1 of Arctocebus calabarensis. Classification (NCBI taxonomy): domain Eukaryota; kingdom Metazoa; phylum Chordata; class Mammalia; order Primates; family Lorisidae; genus Arctocebus; species Arctocebus calabarensis. The sequence continues at coordinate 17,959 of CAUYON010068752.1, forward strand.
AGCAAGTGCTGGTAGTCAGAATTTCACTTGGCCCTGGTCCCATAGAAAACACAATGTTAGAGGTTACTCTGCTGGTGGCATTGGCAGCCAAGAAGAAACAAGTTGGGAGTAAGTCTGTACTCACAGCTGGAGACCTTTACTTCCCCGGATGATCCAAATGTCTGCATGATTTTACAATGGAGATTAAAGTTAAGATTGTACATATGCATAGAGCTAGAAGCCTTGTAGATGTAATTGTAGTTCAGATCCAGTTGCTCTGCTAATGCAAATGCAATGTATCAATATCCATGGGCACATTTGGTAGTAAAATTCAACAGGAAGCAAGCAGGTGGGAGGGGGCAGGTGGGAAGGGGTAAATTCACACCTAACGGGTACAATGCACACTCTCTGAGGGACACAGTTATAACTTTACTCAACTATACACAAGCAACTCATGTAGCCAAACCATTTGTATCCCATAATATTCTGAAATTTAAAAAATATATAAAGGAAAAACATTCTGCATGAAACTATAATCAAAGGATTGCAATTCTGCCATTCTTTTTAATGTAAAATAAATTTTGGATTAAATAAACTTGAACCCTGCAAGATTTTAAAATTATTAAAGAACAGTACAACACATAATTGGTTAAGGTGTAGCAATTGCTTTGAATTATGTTCTTGTTTGGAAAATATCGGACATACCAATAGTGTGCCCGGAAGAAATTTGCTGAGAGGGAGAGATCTGTAATCCAGATCTTATATTGTTACCCTCGAGACTGGGTATATAATTTGCCATGAAAACTCAGAGCTCTCTGTTCAAACGTACTAAGAATTTATAAGCACAGTAGAGCATTAAGACAAGTGGGAGGTTGGCCAGGGGGCTGTGTGACTGCTTAGGTTATATGCCCATGAAACCAGTTCTGTTTATCTGCTGCTTATTGAGATTCTTTTCCATGAGATTTTCTCAGTGGTTCTTGATTAAATGGTGTGTCCTGAGGCACACATTAGCAATCTAAATTATGATTGACTCTTTGTAGAGGGGCTATGTAAACATAATTTTGTTATTTTATAATATCCTAGAAGGCCAATCTATCCATATCACAATGGGAAACCTCACAGGGTTTTTGGGTGGGTCTTACTGGAACATCCATAATTAATCCTAGAAGTATAGTGGACCCTTGAACAATAAGAGTTTGAACTGGGTAGGTCTGCTTATATGTAGATTTTTTTCCAATCAAACTCAAACTGAAGATATAGAATTTGCTGGATGCAAAATGCTTCTTTATGGAGGGCAGACTTTTTCTCTATTCCTATGTACCTGCTTCCAGTGGGCAGTGAGACTTGAATATGTGTGGATTTTGGCATATTTTGGGAACCTGAAACAAATCCCCTGTGAATATAGAGGGCTGGTGGTGTATTCTTGCATTCCTTCCCACTTGATTGTCAGTTTTCAAAAGCCAAGACCCTAATCTTGAAATCCTGAGGTTTTCTGTAATCATCTACCCACACAGTATTTGGGAATGAGGGAGAAGTGGCAAATGCACCCACACCATCATTTCACTACAGCCGTTCCCGCAATTCCCTCCCTAGTCTCTTTCCCTTGCTGGAACAGAATCTTTGTACCCCTTTTATTTGAGGGATACCCTCCAGACAGGTCTAAGTAGTCTCCTCTATGCCTTCTCCTTTGCCCTATCTAACCCTTCTGGGCAATAGAGAAATGAGAAAATCTTCATGGGCTAAAGCACTTGGTCTTTACTCCTGGCTGCCCCAAACTCCATTCCTCCTTATCTTGGAGGCCCAGCCATATCCTTGAGTTTACCCTCCACTTGCTTGACTTTATTCTCCGCAGGAAGAGAATGAGGGAGTAAAACCACTTAAGCTCTCTCTTGAAATTAGAATAAAGATGTAGTGGGTATGCGACCCACCTCTGCTGTAGATTCAGTTTTGCATTGCCCAGACAGGTGAGTTTCATGTATTTATTAAGTCACCAATAATCGGTAAGCAGCATATATTAGTAATTCTGAAAAATACCAGTAGTTCTATAGAAGTATTTCCAAATGTGATTAGAATTCTTTGTTCACTGACATCATATTTCTTCCACATCTGAAAAACACATATGCTGTGGAATTAATTTTATTGTATTTTTCTAATTAATTGTCTTTCAAAAGCCTTGGCTGTTGTGCTTATCTATGAGCTCCTATGACAAACCAGCACATTCGACTGAATTTTAAAGCAAGTGATGACACTGAGCAAAGCAAGCTTTGCAAACATATTATGATTCCTTTTATCAAAAGCAGTTATGAAAAAATGTTATGAAAAAGACATTCTTTGGATAACTTAAATTTTAATGTCTATTACACAGAAATAATTCTATCTTATTACTTATTTCTGTTAGAAAATGACAGATGTTGGAGAGAATATATATATTTTTTAATTTATTGTTGGGGATTCATTGAGGGTACAAAAACCAGGTTACACTGATTGCATTTGTTAGGTAAAGTCCATTGGAGAGAATTTTTTAAATGAGGAATTTAATAAGGAAATGGCATTACTTCTAATATTATTACTATTATAAACATATGACTGGTTTTTAATTTAGCTAGAATTAGCTAATTAAGCTAGAATTTAGCAATAGATTTTTTTCATTGAGTTAGGTTTTCAGAGAACCAAAGCTATTATTTGACATCTACTTGGAAATGGATAAGATATATTAAATATGTACATGTATTAGATATGCTAAAAGAGTCACTCATCAGAATTACCTGTTTAATAAGTACAAAATTTTCAAATATAATTTTCAGAATTAAAATTAGCAGAATAATAATACTGACCTACTTCATAGGACTTGTAGATTTTACTTAATATATTTAAACACAAATATGTGTTTATAGCTTTATTGAACTATAATTGACATACAATAAACTAAGCATATTTAAAATGTGCAATTTGATACATTTTGAAATATCCATGCACCCTTGAAAGAATCATCATCAAAATAGTAAATGTGTCCATCATTGTCCAAAGTTCCCTTGTGCCTGTTTGCAATCTTTCCCCTTCTTTCTCTTCTTGAGCTCCCCTTCCTGCCATCCCTAGGCAACCTCCGATCTGCTTTCTGTCTTTCTGTTAACGTTTTTTTTGTTTGTTTGTTTTTTTGAGACAGAGTCTTACTATGTCACCCTCAATAGAGTGCTATGGGGTCACAGCTCATGGCAAAACTCCAAAACTCTTGGGCTTCAGTGATTCTCTTGCCTCAGCCTCCCAAGCAGCTGGGACTACAGGTGCTGGCCACAATGCCTGGCTGTTTTTAGAGATGGCGATCTCACTGTGGCTCAGGCTGATCTTATACCTGTGAGCTCAGGCAATCCGCCTGCCGAGGCCTTCCAGAATGCTGGGATTACAGGCACGAGTTACTGCACCCAGCCTATAACATCTTCTAATCTTTTGGGGTGTGGCTTCTTTTACTCACCATAGTTATTTTGAGATTCTTGTTTTTGCATGCTCTTTTCAATAGTTTTATTCATTTTTATTGCTGAGTAATGTTCCATTGTTTTATTTTATGTGAGTGTATGTGTATGTATATATGTATATATCTTTTCTTTCTTTTTTTTTTTTTTAAGACACTCTTACTTTGTCTCCCTGGGTAGAATGCCGTGGAGTCATCATAGCTCACAACAACCTCAAACTCTTAGGCACAAGCCATCCTCTTGCCTCAGCCTCCCAAGTATCTGGGACTACAGGCCCTGCCACAACGTCCAGCTATTTACTTTTTAGAGAGAGGGTCTTGCGCTTGCTCAGGCTGGTCTTGAACTCCTGAGCTCAGGCAGTCCACCCTCCTCAGCCTCCCAGAGTGCTAGAATTATAGCCGTGAACCATAACATCCTGCAAATGTTGGTTTTCTTTATTCTTCTCTTCTTTAAACTAAACTCCATCTTCAACCATGCCTCCAGGGAGACTTCATGGGGTCACGGAAGTTTTTGTTGTCAGCACAACAAATCCAAATCTCAGTGATATCTCTGTGATTCTGTTAACACGGCTATTATGAGTTTCTTCTCAGGGCTGCAGTTTCCTTATCTGAAAATTGAACATAGGATTGTTGTAAGGATTTTTTTTATTTATTTATTTATTTTTTTTTGTAGAGACAGCATCTCACTTTATCGCCCTCAATAGAGTGCTGTGGCATCACAGCTCACATCAACCTCCAACTCCTGGGCTTAGGCGATTCTCTTGCCTCAGCCTTTTGAGTAGCTGGGACCACAGGCACCCACACAACACCCGGCTATTTTTCTGTTTTTGCAGTTCAGCCAAGGCCAGGTTTGAACCGGCCACCTTCAGTACATGGGACCGGCGTCCTACTCGATGAGCCACAGGCACCACCCTGTTGTAAGGATTAAATAGCAAAGCACATTGAACAAAACTGGACACACAGTAAATGCTATACGGTTGGCAGTTATTATTATTACCATTACTAATTCTATATGACATGTTTGGTAGCACTTGTAGTTCAAAATAAATCCTCCACCAATATTAGTTATTATTGTTAGTTTTGCCAATATTACTGTAGCACATAATTCTTCATTTCTTTCCTTTCCTTGTCCCTTTTATGTATATCTTGTATCTCTTCACTATCCTTGTTATTACTAGTCCCAGTATTGTCTGACCACACAGGATAGAGTAGGGCAGTGGTTTCTAAAGTATTATAAAATCCCAGGACCAGCAACATTAGCAATGACCTGGGAACTTATTAGAAATGCATAGTCTCAGCCTCTCCCCCCCCCGCCCCCCGTCGCCCCCCTGACCTGCTGAATTGGAAACTCTTGGGGTGGGGCGGTGACCTGTGGCTTAACAAACCTTCCAGGTGATTCTGATACAGCTAAAATTTAAGAATAAGTGCAGCTGGGTAATTGCCAGGCTGGGGCAGGAATTAACGCAGGCTCAGTTCACATTGACTTTCTTGTTATCGAAAGCACACTGTTGACTAATTGAGCTTAATATCAACCAAAACCCCTAAGTCTTTTTCACACATGTTGCTGCTAATCCCCGTATTCCCCATCTAGCACTTGTACCGGATTCTTTTTGGACTGAAGTATAAGTCTTTACATTTATCCCTATTAAACTTAATCTTGTTAGATTCGGCCCATCGCTTCAGTCATGTTTGGGGAAATTTTAGTTCAGCTGGAATGAACCATGACAAAAAAGCAGGGCCTAGAGACCAAGGAGGAATGTTGCAAGGACAACGTCCCTTTATAAATTGGCTGAGTCCTGAATGATGAGATGCTGACTATGGTGGGCTTCTAAATGAACCCTTGGGACCCTAGGGGGATGTGGTAATTTGATTTCAATTTAATTCAGCTAACATTTATTGGGTACCTACCAAGTTCCTGGCTGTGAACAAGGTACCAGAGAAGGGCTAAATAGCCCACTCTTTAATGTCAGTTATAAGTAGATATGAAGGGATTTTTGGTTTTGTTTTAGTTTTAGCAAGCACATGAAGCCCAGTACATTAATACTTGCAAGTCCCTTAAAAATAGAATTAATACCTTTTTAGTGCCAAATTTTTTCCCATATGCTTTATTGACATTTTCATATTTAATTTTTTTCCTTTTTTTTTTTTTTTTTTTTGCAGTTTTTGGCCGGAGCTGGGTTTGAACCCACCACCGCTGGCATATGGAGCCGGCACCTTACTCCTTTGAGCCACAGGTGCCACCCCCTTTCATATTTAATTTTTGAACCAATCCAATGATATAAGAATGATTATCCTATTTGAAGTTGAAGAAACTTAGAATCTAAGAGGTTAATGTATTTCCTCAAGGTCACACAGCAGTTTAGCTACGGGAAATCCCAGATCTGTAAGTGTTTAAAGAACATGCTGTATATAGACTTTTTCCTCTGCGATCAAGAAAATTAAGATCGTTAATTATCTCACCTAACCCCAATGAGAAGAGCCCACATCCCTAAGTCCCAAAGCTGTAGGGAGAGGCATGGAGAAAAGGGAACACTTTTACACTGTTGGTCTGATTTCAAACTAATACAGACTCTTTGGAAAGAAGTATAGAGAATCCTCAAAGAACTCAACTTAGACCTTCCATTTGATCCTGAATCCCCTTAGCAGGTATCTACTCAAAAGAAAAAAATCATTTTACCATAAGAATATTTGCCGTAGAATGTTTATGGCAGCTCAGTTCAAAGCACTAAGATGTGGAATGGACCCAAATGCCTATCTACACATGAATGGATTAATAAACTGTGGTATATGTATACTATAGAATACTATCCAGCCATGAAAAGGATGGAGACTTTACATCTTTTGCATTAACCTGGATGGAGTAAGAGAACATGCCACTTAGTAAAGTATCACAAGAATGGAAAAGCAAGTATCCAATGTACTCAATACTAATACGAAACCAGTAGATGAACAAATACACACACACACAAGAGAAAAACACAATTGAACTCAAGGAGGGGAGGGGGAAGAAGGCGGGTGAGGAGAGCAGAGAGGGTGCTAATGTGCTGTCATCTAACAGGCACAACGTAGGGGCACATGGCATACTTCCTAGGTGAGGGGCACAACTACAATTGGTACTTGACCTACAAATGCAAACAACATAGCCTAATCATCTGTACCCTCATATTAATCTGAAATTCAAAAATAAATAAATAAACAAAAATGTTTAAAAGTAATTTTCCATAATTCTTTAACATCTATGGTCAATGACTTTCTTTTATCAAGTTCCTAATAGTATTAATTTACTCTGAAAATTTTGAAAATGTTCAAAGTGGGAATTTGGCTTTTTCCAGCATGACTTGTTTTGTTGTGATAATTAAAAATAATAAGTAGCAAAAATAAAAGATTGTTAAATATCAAAACCACCAGTGGCTTACAGTCCACCCATAAACTATTGATGTTGTTGAGCTGTTTTGTAATGGGTAAGTTTACAATACTAAAAACATTAAAATAGCAATAGTGATCCAAACATATATATACTAAACAGCACATCTAGCTGGGCTCACGATCGTAGTTTTTTAAAAAAACTTACATGTGATTTTACTCTTATTCACCTCATTTTCTGTATTAGCCACATATTTTGTTCAACATCGATCACAATATTAATATTGTAACTACAAGTTGTTACCTCTGGCAACCAACTCTTTGCAAAGTATATAATTTTTTCCTCTAAAAGGTGAAACCAGTCAATTCTATCCTATTAGGTAATATCTATTATATTTTACTGATATAAAATGTGCATTTTTAATAAACTAGTTTATAGTATAATGGAAAACAAAATGGACTTTGAGTCTGAAGATAAAAATTTCTTTCCACTTACTAGTTTTATCACTCTGGGCAAAAAACTTACCCCATAAAAACCTCAGTTTTTATATCTCTAAAATGTAATGATAATGTTTATGGAGTAATGAGAATTAACTGAGATAATATCTAGGGAAAAGCTCTGCAGTCAGTTAATATTCTACAAATATAGACTTTATAAAAAAACTTATCTATTTACAGGTTGCTGAAATGTGAATCATTTTGCACACTCCTGCCACTTATACCTCTATCTAATTCGTAGAGCAGAATTCAAAATTTTTGAGCTTCTCTGACATTCTTTCATAGTTTGTTTTTAACAGAAGAATTTCCTAGAGAGTTACATATGAACAATGTAATAGAATTGATATTAAAATTCTAGATTTCGTTTGTTATCTTCCATTTCAAAGATAAAGTCTCTTTACCAAGCACTAACATTGTCAATACTACTAGCATCATTATTATAGAAAGACTCCTGCTAGGTGCCTGAATGCCTGAAGACCTGAAGCCATGTGCTATGATTCTATAATGTAAGTTAAGATGATAACAAGCCTAGTTCTTTTTTTTTTTTTTTTTAAACAGAGTCTCACTCTGATGCCTTAGGTAGAATGCCATGGTGTTATCATAGCTCACACCAACCTCAAACTCTTGAGTTCAAGAGGTTCTCTTGTCTCAGCCTCCCAAGTAGCTGGGACTACAGATGCCCACCACAACACCCAGCTAATTTTTCTATTTTTAGAAGAGATGGAGTCTTGTTCTTGCTCAGGCTGGTCTTGAACCCTTAAGCTCAAGCAATCCACCTGCCTTGGACTCCCACAGTGTTAGGTTTACAGGTGAATCACTGGGCCTGGCCAACAAGCCAAGTTCTTTAGGGTGTATAATGTAATATAGCAGACTTTATATGAATTAAGGGAAAGATATATTTGTGTTTTATCATTCATATGAGTATGTGTTTGTATAATGGTTTCATAATAGTATCGAGCACATTAGATACTTTTTCCAGTCTTGAGATACTTTACTAAGAAGAATGTGTTCCAACTTCATCCAGGTAAACATAAAAGATGTAAAATCTCCATCTTTTTATGACTGAATAGTATTCCATGGTATATATATACCATAATTTGTTAATCCATTCATGGGTTGATGGGCATTTGGGCTGCTTAAAAATAAGTCAGTGGGGAGATGGTTATGTTAATCAGTTGGATTTAAGCATTCCACATTGTATACAAGTCATCACATTTTACCCCATAAATGTATACAGTTATGATTTTAATTAAAAGTTAAATTTAAAAAAGTAAACACCATAAAACAAAATTACACAATGCTGAAAAACAAAAAAAGGGAAAAATATATACACATAAAAACCTAGAATCCTTGCTCTGTCCCTTTTAGTTGTATGACACTAAGCAAATGACAATCTCTTAAACTTCAATTTTCTCATTTTAAAAATTGGGATTACATTACAGTCTCTAACTGATAGAGATGTTAAGCAAACTAAATGCCATATCATGGGTAGAGTGACTAGTACAATATAGTACTTCATACAAAGTCAATATTAGCTATTATTAGAGCTTAGTACTCTATACTCTAATACAAAACTCCTAAACTTCTTGTCTTTTCCTTCTGATCCTCATACCCTATAAATAATGAGTGTCCTCTGACCACATTGAATATGTGCAGCCTGGAAATCATTCTTAGTCACCTGCACTGCTTCATCAGTCCATGGAATCACAGAGTTGTAGAACAGGAATCCCAGCCTTTGGTAGCCATTTAGATAGATGACCTTAATTTGCAAATGAGGGAAGTAAGGCCCACTCAAGGCTACAGAGGCAGTTAGTGACAAGGATGGACTAAAATGTGGGCTCCACACTTGAAGTATTTCACTCTCCCATTTCGACCTTATCTCCCCAGACACCTTGGCCACTTTAATCTCTTCTTATCTTTGCCTTGCCAATAGGACTGTGCTGTTCTGTCCTGCTGCCAATTTAGGCTATCCATTTTCAGCTAAGTCTTTAGGGTTAATCTGGTTATTCATCTCCTCTTTTTTTCCCTTAGCTTGTAAGTTTCACAATTTATTTAGTGGGGGAAAAGAGTCTCCAAAATCCTGTGTTCATTTATTTTCCAAATAAGACCTTATTTGTATATATATATATATAAAAAAAGACAAAAACCCAAACAAAAAACACACAGAAAAAAAACCAACAACAAAACAACTCAATATATGATTTCCTGGTTGGCTAGGGATGGGGATTTGGCTCCACAGGTCCATAGGCTCAGCTCAGACCTTTACTCCCATCCCCTCCAAAGTGATCTCTGAGGGAGTTCCACTGAACTCTCAGCGCATCTCTTAGCAACACAGTTTAAAAGTTACTACCTAACATAACAATGGTTATTCATGCGGACTCTCCACTGTCTGGAGAAGCTCAGACCACTTCCATATTTAAAAAATACAGAAATGCCAAGGAGGATTACACAAATTCTGTTAAGCTTTCACTTAACAAATTAACATTTTAAATTCAGACACAAAATTGCTGACAGCATGTGGCCTCATCTAGAGGGTAACATCAGAAGTTTAAGCCTGAGGGATTTCCTCTCCCACCCCCAACTTTCCTCAATCTTCCAGTTCTAACTCAACTCTTCCCTCAGTCATCATTTGATGAATATCCACTTTGTGTTACATTCCCCACTAGATACTGGGGCCACAAAAATGAAAAACGACATAATCTTTGCCTTTCAAGTGAGTAGCAGGTTAATAAAGGTTGTAGGTCCATAGATTGTCCAGATAAACTGTGCCTTCTGGTATTCAGTCCCTGACCTGTGACTTATGTTAATAGCAGTAAAGTGACAGTGGGTCAGTCAGTTCAGGGCTTAACAGTTTCTGATGCCCTTCTTTTGGAATGCTGTGTATGAAGGTGGGCTACTTTGGTGGAGGGACTATCTGGAAAGCCCATGTGGAAAGATCTTATGAAAAGAAGAACTACCTTTCCCAAATCTCAGTTTGAGCCCAAGCTTCCAGCCATCTCAGCCAAAGTCCCAAACATGTGAGTGAACTGTCCTGGGAGCTCCAGCCCAGAAGGGCCCTACAGCTGACTGTAGCCCCAGCCCATACCACATGGAGCAGAAGAATCACACGGCTGATTCCAGTCAACCCACAAAATTCAGAGATAATAACTTAGTTATTGTTTAAGCTACAATGTTTTGGAATGGTTTGTTATAGGTAACTGAAATAGATGGATAAAAAAAATTATGGTGGTGCCATGTGGTAAGTGGTATTATTGAGGTATGTACAAACTGAAGTGGTAGGGAAAGCATTAACTGTACAGTATTTGGCTAAGGACTAGGAGTATACCACAATTCACAGAGGAACTGGCATTATGAGCTGAATCTTGAGAAAATAGTAAAATTTTGTTAGGCAAATAAAGTAGCAGATATAAGGAAGCCTGAAAGAAAATATTTGCGTGGAGAGTTGTCTGTAGTTCAGAGCAGGTTGGAAGATGAAGCACCACAAAGATATATTAGATCCAATTTATAAAGATCTTTTCTTGTCAGGCTGATATTATCCTGCAGATAATGGAAAGCCAATGATGGCTCTTAGGCATTGCTATGAAGTGATATGTAAATGAAACCATACATGAATCATATCTATTATCTTAGGCCTCCTACTCCTTGGGCATTTAATACCATTGATATTTCCTCTTTGCCTTTTTCTCTTCTTTTGTTACTCTATGCAGATAATCCTGCTGCCAGTCTAATAGATGCTTCCTTTTTCATTTCACTGGCTCCACTCACCTTTCTGTTGGTATTTCCCAAGTTTCTGTCTATGGTTCTCTAATTGTCTTTCCCAATATTTCCTTTGGGCTACAATTGAGGCTTCTTAGCAGAAGATTCCAAATCTCTGTCTAGAGATCAGAATGCCATGTTATATGTTTCTAAATGCCATGTTATCTCAGACAAGTCTAAAACCTAATTAAATCCCTTTTCTCCTCCACTTCCCCCTAGAAATCCAACCTCTTCTTTTTATCTCCCCCATGTCTGTAATTTCTTTCTATTACCTAGGCTTACAATATCAGAATCACATCTTCAGTTCCCAGCTTTCTCACATATCTAATCTATCAGTCAAGTTCAATTGTTCTTCCTTTACACTTTCACATTTTTCTGTTTCATTGCTCTCTTCTTTATAATTTCCTTAAAATCAATATCGATCTTGCCAGTCTCCTGCTGAGTTGTTTTAAGGCCATTGGCTCTGTAGCTGAAAAGCTGGTCCCTCCATAATCTAGTCTATATCTACCTTATTTTTCAAAACTCTACTTCCTAAGCTCACTGCTTCACAGTATAGCTGGGAAAGGGCCTTGATGTCAAATTGAATGTAGGAGCCTCAACCTTGTGCTGTATGTTCTTCATGTAACACCCCCTTTTTATTTTGCCAAATTGGGTAGTAAGTTTAACTAAATAAGGATGAAGTCCTTGGTAGGAAAGAGAGAAGAAACAAGAAGAAACATGTTTGTTTTTACTTAGAGGATTACATAAAGCTAACCAAGGAATAGAAGACAGATGCCCCAGTATTGAGGATCAAATGCTTTTTCATGGGTTGGCTAGGAAGAATCTCTTGGGAACCCTATCAAAAGCAAAGAAGCTCAGGCCTTACTGCTCAGAGCTGTGAATCTCAAACTCGGCTACATATTATAATCGCTGGACAAGCTTTAGAAAAATCCTGGTGCTTGGCTCTCACTACCTGTAATTCTGACTTAATTGATTTTGGCTATAACCTGGGAATCAGAATTTTTAAATCTCCCCGAGTGATCATAATGTGTAGCCAGGGTTGAGTAGGCTACCCTAGAGATGCAGTCTCATTATGTCTAGGATGGAGAAAATGAATTAAGATCCCTGTATGGTTCTGGGATCCACATTGCCACAGGAAGGAGCATTTGTTTCCCTAGTTATTTCTGGAAAAAGATTCAATTAAGTGCCTATGGTAGGCATGGGATAGAGCATTAGGCCACCAGCAGGTTTTTGTAGATAGGGTGACAGACTGACTGCAGAGTTGAAGCTAGTGGGTCTGCCTAGCTTATCCTCACACCCTCCTCTCACCATAACAATATCCCACACTCTTTTTCAGTTCTCTCCTCCAGAAACAAAATAGACTTATTCTGCTTTTCCCAAACTGGCTTAGTTTTGTGTCCTCTATGCTTGTTCACTTCCATTGCCTCTTTCTTCTCCATATCCTTAGGTACTTATATCCATTCTTAATGCACAGCATAAATCCCACCACGTTAATGAAAACTTCACTTGCATATCATATAGAACTGATCTCCTAAAAATCTGAATGCCAATATAGTATATAAGACACTAAAATTGTCTATGTCATTTGAACTTGCATGATTGCTAATGAGTAATGCCTCTGTTTAAACACAATGAACATATACTCATAATTAATATATATATTCATGCTTTTAAATTGGGAGCAAGGTCATTTTAATGCCTGTATATTATATTAAAAATCAGTTATATTATAAATCTACACATGCAACTAAGTAATAGCTATTGGTTAGGTTTGCCATAACAAAGTACCAGACTTGGTGTCTTAAATCACAGAAACATATTTTCTCAATTCTGGAGGCTGGAAGTTTGAGATCAAAGTGTCAGAAGGGTTGCTTTCTTCTAAAGTGTCTCTTCTTAATTTAGAGATAGCTGTGAACTAAAATAAAATCTTTTTTTTTTTCTGTTACATTGTGGGCAACTAGGCCATTTATTCACTCAGGTGCAAGAGGGCTGTAAAATAAAACCTTAAGGCCCCCTCCCCAATTAGCTGACTGGACCTCCTCTTGGTCAAGAGGATCCCTAAAACTAAGCTGTTAGCGAGGAGAAAGGAGATCAGACATGCTTCACTATGTCCCCCTACCTTCTTAGAGAAGTCTTCTGTGACTCGTTAACAGGCCTAAGGCTATGCAAGACATACCTACAGGTCCTTAATGTACAAAGCAAACCCCTTGAGTCTGTCCAAACTTTGTCTCTGATTTACAGACCCTTTATCTTTAGTATTCCTTTTCTTTGACACCTGATCTTTCAGATAAAGCCTAATTCTTTTAACCAATTGTCAGCCAAGGAATCTTTAGATCCACCCCTCATCTGTAAGCCCACCCCCCCCACTTTGGGGCCAAACCAATCTATGCTTCCCACATGTTGATTTATGACTTCACCTGTAATTCCTGTCCCCTGAAACATATAAAACCAAATTGTAACCCCATCACTAGAGGCCCCCATCACCAGAAGCACAATGCTTCTTGGGTGTGGCTCCAAGTCATGGTTCTCAAAATTAGCTCAGAATAAAGTTCTTTAAATGATGTAAGAGAATATGGCTTCTTTTCTGTGAACACAGCCATCTTCTCCCTATGTCTTCACGGGGTCCTCTTTGTGCATGTTTGTGTCCAAATTTCTCTTTCTTCTAAGGACATCAGTCATATTGTATTAGGGGCCACCCTAATGACCTCCTCTTAACTACTTCTTTAAGACCTATCACATTTTATGATAATGGGGATTAGGACTTGAACATACTGACGTGGGTGAGGGACACAATTAGGCCTGTAATAGCTATATTGCTATGTTATTGACATATCTTCTATGTCAGATCCATGAGTAAATTTTAGCACACTGAAAACAAAGAAATAGAGCTACATGTGTTTTATTATCATGTTAATAAGTTTTATTTGAATAATTCTATGTGTAAGACACAGTAGGCAAGAAAGGACTAGCAATTATGAACTTACTTGATTTTAATTAATTTTATTGATACTACTTATAAAGTTTTTAGCTCATAATTGCCCACATAAAAATGCAAGCACTAGATTTTCCTGGAGTTAAAAATGAAGGAACATTTTAGGATGTTGAGGATATAGTTCAAAGAGGCTGGGGATTCAGAGGGTGACTTTGAATATATTACTTCTTTTAGGAGCCTTTGTCCCATCACCTATAAAAGAGGATGTTAATTGCTGCATTATTACTTGAATGTGGAATGAGCATATAAATGTTAAAATTGTTAAAATGTGCAAATTATAAAGAACTGTGCAAATACTATTCATTGGATGGGCTAGAGAGAAATTTGAAGTTTCCATAACTGTATCATTCCACCCAAAAAATAGGGGTCCAGAGAAACTGAAAGTAGAATGATCTGCATAAAATCTGTCTTCTGTTGCCTTAATTTACTAAAATCTCCTCATCACAGTTGTGTATGTTTGTATTGCATGAGTTACACAGAAGAACCTCTATCACTAACAATTCCTATGATTACTACGTATGAATTCAATGTTGAGGAGGTATTGACTATTTGCATAGTGTACAGTACCCATCCTTTTTTAAAATTATATACTTAAAATGCAGATAGCATTGAGGCAGTCACAGTTGTGGGGTAAAAAGTCGGGCTATTCTCAAGGCAGTCACAGTTTTGGGGTAAAAAGTCAGATTCCAAAAGTAGAAAAAGATAAGAGCTTTTTTTTAGCTGCTGACTGTGAATAATGATTGTTACAAAACCTGTGAATAGTTTTAAGCCACTGCCTACTACTTGGCCATGCCTGACTCTCCAGTCAAGGTGGCAAATTAGCCTTGGATCTTAGGCCAGCCCCTGTGACAGCCAGCAGAGATGATATAGTAGGAAGCCAAAGGTGAAGATCAAGAAGTCTATTCATACCTCTAAATGGGTCCTATGTCTTTTCTTCCACCATACTACTGATTTGAGAGTACTATTGTGTGGTTTGCACTTGGGCCAAAATTGCTACTTATGGCTCTGAAGGACATATAAACGGATCAATAGCTATGAAATCAATGTCAGCCTGATCATAGCTCAATTGTCTAATGTGTGTCCAAATTACTGTTGTAGGCAATAAAAGTAGTAAGAAGTTCAAATACCCATGTAAAAAGAAAATGAAAATCTCAGGGCCAACACTTTAACTCCTTATGCATAAGAGAAGGTAACATCCTCAGGTACTTGTGGAGAACAGGCCCCACAGAACAATCATTAAGGAAATTCCTTGCTCACCTCCTTTAAGTAAGGACATACAAACTGTAACTTTAGGTCTGCAGACTATGTATGGCTTCTAAAACTAAAGTCTGTTTCATTTCACACTAATAATGAATTGCAAGTTGTCTTTATAGGTGCAGAACAGGAGACAGGACAGGATCAGACATTCTCCTACTTACCAGGGACATCTACATAATTCTTGCTTCCTTCACTCTTTTTTCTCTTCTAATAGTCACCTTATTTTATATAAAGTGTAGATTTCCTGGGTCTTACAAGAATATAGCCATTTTGCCTTACCACTGCCTCCCACTTTTTCTTCCTTCTCTCTATTGCCTTTAACTGATAAAGCTTCCAAATTCCCTTTCAGAGAAACAGCTACAGGTCTGCCTGTGATTTATGGTTTTCCCGGACACATCCTCAACTTTGGCTCAATAAACATTCATTGATTGAGATTTTTGCATTAGTTACTTATTTGGGTTGATAACCACTGGGTCTATGGCATATTAAATAAATACCTTGTATATTTACAATTGTTTGTTTTGATCGGTTTGCCAGTGAACAACAACTCACTATCCTGTTTACCTTTCTCTCTTGTTCTTTACCTGTATACTAAATACCTACCATCATGCTATCTCAATAGAAAAGAGAGAAGAGAGTTAAGTAGGGTTGCTCTAGCCCATGTGGTTTGGGTAAATCATATTAAACCAAAACAGGACTTACTAGAAATTATAATGACATTTGCTGCTCCAGTTCTTACAGTGATCAAACTTGTCAAAAGCCCCAGAACTACGGAGAATAGACAAGTGGCTAAGCAGCTCCTGGAAGGTAATGTCATGTTGCCTGATTTTGGTGTTGCATAATTTATTCCTTCTTTTAAGGGTTGAGAGACAAGGCTTGGTGCCTGTGGCTCAAGCAGCTAAGGCGCCAGCCACATACGCTGGGGCTGGTGGGTTCAAATCCAGCTGGGGCCCACCAAAAAGCAATGACAACTGCAACCAGAAAGTGGCTGGTGTTGTGGTGGGGCCTGTGGCCCCAGCTACTTGGGAGGCTGAGGCAGGAGAATTGCTTAAGCCCAGGAGTTTGAGGTTGCTGTGAGCTGTGACGCCAGGGCACTCTACCCAGGGCGACAGCTTAAGACTTTGTCTCAAAGAAAAAAAAAGGGGGGGGGGGTGTTGAGAGACAAATATAAGGAGCCAGACATTGAATGCAAGAGACTAGGCCAGACGATAGTTCCTCGAGGTTCTAGGCTACCTCACTGGGAGATGAGGCACAGTGACACAAAAGGTTGAGAGAATGACTGCTTTATGTAATGTCAAGGGTTTTTAAATTGCAGCTAGCCTAGAAAATAGCTGGGATCGTCTTTGGGGTTAAGGACCAGAGGTACTGCCCTAGCGTTTTTAGGAAAGTATGGAATGAAGCCTCCTTGTGACAGACGGTGGAGTTGTTAGTGAGAAGATGGCAGCCAAAGAAGCAATCCTCATGACCTCTGTGGAGCAGAGAAAACAGCTGGATGGCTGATATTTTCATCAGCTATGTCTTTGCCCAGCTGCACAGATGGGCACTTAAATTATATAATAAATCACAGGCATTCCAACATACCCATCAAACCCTGTCTGTCATATTGCTGAAAGCCTTTAAAATCACAAGATTCTGGAGGATATAAGCCACAATTGTGCCAGTTGCTTCTAATATAATATTTTACCTATTGTTTTCAAAAAAAGACAAAGGGGGTAATATTTGTGTTGAACTCCATGTTATACCTCCAAGTCTATCTCTCTGCTGAAGATCCCACATGGCTTCTGAGGGAACAAGTTTCCTCACCCATGAATGATAACTGTTGCCATCCAGCTCCAGTGTCTTTTCTAGGGCAAAACTGAAATTGAATTTTATAAAATAAAATGATAGCAGTATTTTTATTTCTCACGATTATAAAGAATCAGTATTCAAGTGGTCTTGTATCATTCGAGATGACTCAATAGCAATGTGTCTACAAATTATTCAAGCCCTTTCTATGACTCATGCCATGTATTGTGGCAAAGTAAGTTTTCCTGTCTCCTGAAAAAGAAGCCTATTTTTTATATAAAAATGGTAGACATTAAGAAACGTTAAAGAAAGAGATTTTGCTAATAATATAAATTTATTTTAACATTTTAAAAGCGAATTAAAAGCTTGTCATTAAGATATAACTAACATCCTAGAAACAGAGACCACCACTTGGTGAAACATGAGCTCCCAGTGTTACAAGGACTCTTCCGAAATGCTAGCACGAAGGTGGGTGTACCCACCCAGGTGAGGGGAGGATGATCTATGGTCTTTGCAGGTTTAGAATCAGTTTGGCCTGAGTCTATTTAGGGAGATGACTTAGTCTGTTTGTGCTGCTATAACAAAATATGTGTAATATAGTACATGTCTGTAGATTGTTAACAAGTTAAATTTATTTCTTGCATTTCTGGAGCTTGGGAAGTCCAAGATCAAGACACCATCAGGTTCAGTTTTCTGGTGAGGGTTGCTTTGTACTTCCAAGGTGGCACTTTATTGCTGCATCTTCCAGAGGGGAAGAGCGTTATGTCCTCACAGGGCAAGGGGCAGAAAGGCAAGCAAGCTGAATGCCATGTGAAACCTTTTTTTACAAGGGCCTTAATCCCATTTGTGAGAGAAGAGGCTTCATGACCTAATCACCTTGTAAAGGTGCTACTTCTTAACACTGTCACATTGACAACACCTGAAGGTTGGAGAGAATACATTCAATCCATACCAAGAGCCTATTGTCACTGAGAGTTATCTGAAAGGTCAGCATTATTCCTGAAATAAGTTAATGAGCAGGACTTTTTCTTTGTTGTGACAAGGTGGGTCCATTCGCGCTCTGTGGCGAATGTATCTTGCTCTATAAACCTACATCTTTCTCTTACTCTGTAAACCTATCTTTCTCTTCCTTAATAAACTTCTTTTTTGTGCTTGCCTTGTTTTTGGTGGGTCTGGCCATCCTTTCTGGCCATTCTGGAACCCAGAATGCAGACAATTGCCTAAACTCCCGACATTTTGGTGCTGTGACTTAGATGGGTGCACAGAAATAAAAAAATCCCCCCAACACCTCTTTTGAGTTCATTCTCTCAAACTGGGATAACTTTAATGAAGACATTCTGAAGAAGAAACATTTAATCTTCTTCCGCACAGCTGCCTAGCCATAGTACAAGCTAGGCAATGAGAACAGTAGCTGCCACGTGAGGCCCTAAATCACCCCACCAATCTTATGATTGGACCTCTTTTGCAAAAGGGAAGGAAAATGGCCCCAAATACCGTTATGTATAGGGTTTCTTTTATTTATAGGAAAATCCTCAGTGGTGTAAGGAGTGTTCAGAGCCAAGTAAGACTATGTTGTTAAGAGATCTTCCTCAAGTTCCCATCTGTTCCAAGCTGTCCCTGTACACAGGAAAGCCTAAAGGGGACCCTACAAAGGGGAGGTGATACCATCTGTGCCTCCACCAGGGGAAAAGGTAGCTTGGCTCCTGCCTTTGATGGAAGCAATGGGGGAGTTTGGACCAACCTTGGTCCGGAAGCCTTTTAGTTTAGTAGAATTAAAATTAAAAAAAGAGGATATGCGAAGCTAGAAAAAAAAGTTAATGACTATACCATGAATTTAATACTCTGTTAAATAACTAAGACTCAAATTCTTGAGTATTGTGGGATGACTGAGTCATTTCCAGCTTACACTCTCCCCTTTCTCTCCTCAGTTCTTATAAGAAATCTCTCAGAAGAACTGAGGAGATGGCTCGGTGCCTGTGGCTCAACGGGCTAAGGCACCAGCCACGTACACCTGAGCTGGCGGGTATGAATCCAGCCCGGGCCCGCCAAATAATAATAATGACGGCTGCAACTAAAAAATGGCCGGGCGTTGTGGTGGGCGCCTGTAGTCCCAGCTACTTGGGAGGCAGAGGCAGGAGACTCGCTTGAACCCAGGAATTGGAGGTTGCTGTGAGCTGTGATGCCACAGCACTCTATCCAGGGTGACAGCTTGAG
>CAUYON010068754.1:0-13465 GCA_963573935.1 Arctocebus calabarensis
CT
Organism: Arctocebus calabarensis; assembly: GCA_963573935.1. Classification (NCBI taxonomy): domain Eukaryota; kingdom Metazoa; phylum Chordata; class Mammalia; order Primates; family Lorisidae; genus Arctocebus; species Arctocebus calabarensis. The sequence goes on from CAUYON010068754.1 coordinate 3, forward strand.
GGATAGAGCGCTGTGGCTTCACAGCTCACAGCAACCTCCAATTCCTGGGCTCAAGCGAGTCTCCTGCCTCTGCCTCCCAAGTAGCTGGGACTACAGGAGCCCACCATAACACCCGGCCATTTTTTGGTTGCAGCTACCATTGTTGTTTGGTGGGCCTGCACTGGATTCGAACCCACCAACTCAGGTGTACATGGCTGGCGCCTTAGCCCGTTGAGCCACAGGTGCAGAGCCGACATGATCTTATATCTAGAAAGCACCAAAGATTCTGCCAAGAGATTCCTAGAATGGATAAATAAATTGAGCAAAGTCTCAGTATACAAATCAGTAGCATTTTTATCCACCAACAACAGTTAAGGTAAGAATCAAATCAAAGACTTGACACCTTTCATGATAGCAACAAAGAAAATAAAATGCTTAGGGCGGCACCCCAGAGCTCAGTCAGTAGGGCACTGGCCACATACACCCAGGCTGGAGGGTTCAAATCTGGCCCAGGTCAGCTAAACAACAATGATAACTGCAACCAAAAAATAGCCAAGCAATGTGGCAGGCACCTGTCATCCCAACTACTTGGGAGGCTGAGGCAAGAGAATCACTTAAGCTTAAGAGTTAGAGGTTGCTGTTAGCTGTGACGCCATGGCATTCTACCGATGGTAACAATGAGAAACTGTGTCATAAAATAAAATAAAATAAATAAAAATTTTAAAAAAAATACTTAGGAATATAATTAACCAAGGAGGTGAAAGACCTCTGTAGGGAGAACTTCAAAACACTGGGAAGGAAATTGCAGAAGAGGTAAACAAATGGAAAAACAATTACCATGATCATGAATCAGCAGAATCAACGTTGTTAAAATGTCTATACTATCCAAAGTGATTCATAAATTTAGTGCAATCTCCATTAAAATACCAAGATCATTTTTCACAGATCTAGAAAAATTAATTCCACACTTCATATGGAAACAGAAAACATGCCCCATAGTCAAAGCAACCTTACGCAAAAAGAACAAATCTGGAGGTATCAATTCACTAGACTTCAAGCTGTACTACAAGGCTACAGGAACCAAAACAGCATAGTACTGGCACAAGAACACAGACATAGAGCAATGGATGAGAACTGAGAACCCAGATATAAAACCATCCTCATATCGTCATGTGATCTTTGACAAAGCAGACAAAAGCACTTTTGGAACTCTTTTTCTGGAATAACCATCAGAGCTGTTGTCATACAAGGTCTGAAGAAAAAGTGCTTTGAAGGGTGGACTAAGCACTGTCAAAGGTGCACAGCTTCCCAAGGGGAGTACTTCAAAGGTGACCACAGTGATGTTCAGCAATGAGGTAGGTAGTGGAATGAGTAGAATTTATCTAGGATGAGTTCACAAACTTAAACTGTCCAAATTCATATGGTGTATGCCTTCTCTGATGTGTGTGGCCCACTGTTGACCAAAATGTCCTTATTCGGACTGGGTGTACCGGCTCACACCTATAATCCTAGCACTCTGGGAGGCCGAGGCAGGTGGATTACTCACAGGTTCGAGACCAGCCTGAGCAAGAGCAAGACACTCCTCCCCCATCTCTAAAAAAATAGCCAGGCATTGTGGTGGGTGCGTATAGTCCCAGCTACTCAGGAGGCTGAGGCAAGAGAATAGCTTGAGCCCAAGAGTTTGAGGTTGCTGTGAGCTATGATGCCACAGCACCCTACTGAGGGTGACAAAATGAGACTCTGTCTCAAAAAAAAAAAAAAAAAAGTCCTTATTCAGTACGTGACTGTACTTAACCTGCCTAGCCCTTGGGCATTTAAATTTTTAGTTTCTAGTTCTATCTACCAGCAACATGCTAATGACCTCAAATCTTCATTTCTAACCCAGACTTGAATCAAAGCCAATTACCGTCACGTATGTATCCCAGAGATGGATACTCAAAACACTGAGGTCCTTCACCACCTGTGTTCTCTTGGATTCTCTGTTTCACATATTGAAAACATGTAACAGTTAGCCAAGCCACGCATATCATCCTATTTACTCTAGTTCCCTCATCTCCCATTTCTAAGCAATCACCATTTCTTACAGCTTTTTTAAAATCTCCAATCAATTCCCTTTTCCTTCCCATTACTGCTGCTTGAATCCATCCTAGGCCACACCTACAATCACAGCCACGTTACTATGTATGAGCTGTCCACACTCCTAGCCAAAGACAACGTCCCCAGCTGCACATCAGGTCTCACCCTAATGCACATCTTCCCACTTGAGCACACTGATCCAACAACTCTCCCCTTTCTCTCTTCTCTCTCTTTTTCCCTGTTTACTGAATCACTGCCAACAACACAGAAATATGATATTATTTCTTTTATTCTAAAAAAATAAAATAAAATAAAACTCCCTTGCTCCCATTTCTGCCTCCAGCTACTGCTTTATTTCTCCCCTTCCCTTTACACACACCAGAACTTGAAAGCAGGCACGGTGGCTCACGCCTGTAATTCTAGCACTCTGGGAGGCTGAGGCAGGTGGATTGCTTGAGCTCAGGAGTTTGAGAGCAGCCTAAGCAAAAGTGAGACCCTGACTCTACTAAAAATAGAAAAACTTGCCAGGCGTAGAGGCAGAGTCTTAGAGACTGTGGTACAGTCTTAGGTACTTGGGAGGCTGAGGCAAGAGCATCACTTGAGCCCAAGAGTTTGAGATTGCCGTGAGCTATGACTCTACAGCACCCACCGAAGGGACAAAGTGAGACTCTAGAGTCTCAAAAAAAATAACTTGAAAGCGCTGTCTAGACTCCTATCTGAAAATTGCTTTTCTCAAGGTCACAAATAAATCCCTCCTTTTTAAAGGTGAGAAACCCCTCCTTCTCATCTTACTCGACCTGCCAGCAGCTTTTGACACAGCTATGAATCCCTTTCTCCTCCTCTGGGATATATTTCTTCTCTTGGCTTGCAGAATACCACATTCACTTAGTTTTTCCCTTCCTTTTTGGTCGCTTCTTCTCAATCTCTTTTGCTGGTTTTATCATCTCATGCCTTCCAAATAAAAGTTCAAGTGCCCGAGGGCTGGGTACTTGGACCTCTTCTGTCTATGCATAATTCACAAATTCCCGTGGCTTTAAATACCTTATGAGTGCCAATGACTCTCAAATTCATTTCTCCAGTCTGAACTTTTCTCCTGAACTCTACACTCCAACTGCCTACCTGACATCTCCCTTTGGATATTTGGTGGACATGTAAAACTTAGTGGCTGGGCACAGTAGCTTGCACCTATAATCCTAGCGCTCTGAGAGGCTGAGGGGGATGGAGCTCTTGAGCTCAGGAGTTCGAGACCAGACAAGAGCAAGACCCCATCACTACTAAAATAGACAAATTAGCTAGGTGTGGTGGCAGGCACCTGTCATCCTAGCTACTTGGGAGGCTGAGGCAAGAGGATCGCTTGAGCCCAAGAGTTTGAGGTTGCTGTGAGCTATGAGGATACCACAGCACTTTACCGCGGGAAACAGAATGAAACTCTGTCTCAAAAAAAAAAAAAATTGTTTAGTAAGCTAAGTTCCTGACTCAGTCCTCCTTCCTCATATAATCTTCCACCACAGTTAACAGGAACCCATTCCTGTAACTCAAGCCAAAAATTTTGGTGCCAACCTAGACTTATCTGTCATATGCTACAGCCCAACGTTTAAAAAAAATACAATTGTTAAAAATTGCAATTAAAAATTACAATAGAGGGCAGCGCCTGTGGCTCAGTGGGTAGGGCACCGGCCCCATATACTGAGGGTGGTGGGTTCGAACCCTGGCCCAGCCAGCTAAACACAGCAGTGAGAACTGCAACAAAAAATAGCTGGGTGTTGTGGAAGGCACCTGTAGTCCCAGCTAATCGGGAGGCTGAGGCAAGACAATCGCTTAAGCCCAAGAGTTGGAGGTTGCTGTGAGTTATGACGCCACAGCACTCTACTGAGGGCGACAAAGTAAGACTGTCTCAAAAAAACAAAAAAAATTACAATAGAATATTACTTAGGAATACAAAAAGAACAACTAACATAAGCAACAACATGGATCTTAAAAACATCATGCTGAACTAAAATACAGCCAGATAAAAAGAGTACATACTATACTGTACATTATTTGGAGACAGAGTATAATTTCATATCTGTGAAACTCTCCAACTGAAAAATTGAATCTGTGGTGATGGAAAGCAGATCAGTGGTTGCCTAAGACCAGAAGCTGGGGATAGGGAATCTTCTGGAATAATGGAAATACTCCAAGATTGTGGTGGCAGTTGTGAGTAAATAAATTTGTCAAATCTCATTGAACTGTATAATTTATACATTATACTCTATGTTAATTATACCTCAATAAGTTGATTAAACATGTGCATACAATTCAGCCACTCTCACTACCTCCCTCCTGCTGCTGCTGCTACCACGTGGGAGCCATCAACACCTCTCTGCTGGTTTACAATAGTCTCCCCACTTTAGTGTTTGCCCTTCTGAATTTATTCTCAAACAGTGGCTACAGTGAGCCTGTTAAAGCATAAATCACACCATGTCACTTCTCTGTTCACAACCCTCTTCTGGCCTCTAATCTGTCAAATTCAATGCCCTTATAAAGCTTCGCATGAGCGAAAGATCCTGTCACATCTTGGACCTCCTCCTCCTCCACTGCTCCCCCATGTTTGTTTATCTGTACTCTAAGCAGAGCTGGCCTCCCTGCTGTTCTTCAAACATGGCAGCACACTCCCTGCATTTATTACTACCTCTACCTAGAATGATGCACCCGCCTCTGTCCCTCCCCAACACCACCAGAACACACCTTGTTCCCTAAGATGCATTTCACTGAATCTTTCCTGGCCACCTAGCTAAAGTTTCAACACCTCCCCACCCTACCTCCCAATCCCCGCCACTACCAAACATACAACCTCACTTCAATTTCATTTTCTTCTTCCCAGCTTAATTTTTTTTTTATCATTCTCTTATTGACTTATATTTTACTAATTTATCTTGTTTGTTGGCTTTCTCTTCTATAAGAACAGATGACTCAAAGTGTAAGGAGGGTTATCTGCTTTGTATACTACTGGTATCTCCAGAATAATATCTAAAATAGATGCTGAATGAATAAATGAATGTATCTGAACAAATTCTGGCTTTCCCTCTGACAGCAGATTTGTTTAAAAAAAATTCTAGCAAATTAAATTAAAACTTCAGCACATTAAAAAATACATAAATATATATCAGCCACAATTTGCTTTTAATTCTAATCAAGATTTAAGATTAGACTTTGAGAACTTTTTCAAATTTGCAGAGATTTTTCTTATGATCAAGGACCTATGAATGTGAAATAATTCTCAATATTGCCCCACCAAACCCCAAATACGGTCTTACTGAGTTCTTTGCAAAAGCTAGATCTCGTGTTGCCTAAGACTCCCATAACCACTAGAGTAGAAAATAAACTAATTGATCTGACAGACTCAGAACTAGGAATCTATTTTTACCATTTAAATAATTCATTAGGGCAATTTCTTGTTTTTATAAGCAAGCCTCATAAACGTGAGGATGTTAAAGAAGAGATAAATTTAAAAAAAGAAGAAATAAATAATTCACAGGTAAATCAGAAGGTAGAGGAGGCTTTGTTGTAGAAGTCTAAGTCTCTTCTCCTTTAAACCTGCAAATTGGACAGCTTCTCAAAGTCCAAGAGAGATATCGCCTTAGTAACTGCAGAGGAGAGGATTCCACACTGCAGCTTTCACCTGCATCCAGCAACTCTTCTTTAAATGCATTAAAGTATTTAATTTTATTCAAATAAAGACTTCTGGGTATGGGAATTATTTGTTTGGGTTTATAAGCAGCATTCATTATATTATCTAACCTAAAAGTAAAGACTCTAGGGCTTTCATAATAGGATTAAAAATATTTTATGAAGTTAAATATAGTAAAAATTTTAGGAAAGCATCATCATTTAAGCAGCTCTGAATAAATATTACCAAATACAGTAAATATTTTAAGGATAAGCAAGAGGAAGAACTAGAGATACCACTATTGAGTACATTGGTTTACCTTGATTGCATGTTGGTATATAACCTACATCTTTCATTTCTATGTGTCAATTTCTTAAACAAGACAATGAAGAAAAATAACTACAATATGCTACTCTAGCCGAGAAGGACAACAGCTGCCTGAACACCTCACCTAATATATATCTGGTCACTGTTAGACATCATAACAAAAGCATTTCTAAGAAATAAACTTATTTAGTATTTATTTATCTTGATATACCTAGCATCTATAACAGTGCATTGTTACTTGTGGTTCAGAAAAAGTGCTAACCTCTCCAAATCTTTTCAATTTCTAAGTTTCTTAGAAAATAGAGATTATTCTAGAAAGGCAATAACAAGAACATTAGTACTGAAACTAATAATACTCCTATAACAGGTGCAATGTATTTTAGGACAGGATCATTAAAATTGACTTTTATTTGCTGGTTTAGAGTTTTCAAAGCAAAATGAAATGAGAACGAGCATCCAGTGCCTTACCCTTTCTACCGGTGAACCATAGCATGCAATGTCGAAACATAGCAGTGGCAGATGGCATTGGTGTTTTTAACTATAAAAAGGGTAATAGCAGAGAAATGATGGCTGGGAGACAGAACAAAAATATAGATGAAATGAATGCAAACTTGTAGTTCTTGAAGCAGAGCAAAACCTTTAAGCCAAAGGCTGCCCCTAGCTTCAATCTGATTTATATTTTGAGTTTTACACAGACAAACAACGCAACCTTCGCAATCAGTCTTTAGACTCTTCATGCAGAGAAGCAGAACCACACTCCTCGATAAAGAAGATCAGCAACCTTCTGTAAACACAAGCCAGCAGCAGCAGCAGCAGCCCATTACTTTCTCCCTTCACTGGTTTTTATCCTTTAAATGTTTAATCTCCAATTGCAGCCAGATCCACAGTCGTTTCAAATTGATCTGCATCCACTGCAGACACAAATCTCTCCCTAACCTGCAGTACCACTTCATCCAGAACGTTCTTGTGGACTCGTTCATGCAGGATCAGTTGCAAAACCATTCAAGTTATCCAGCAAACAACCCAAAAGAGAAGGAAAGAAGCAGTTGGGACTGTGAAGAGAAAGAATCTCTTCTTTCAGCTCACCCTGGAAATGGAAGGTTTTCTGATCAACAGTTATTGTGAAGGTGCTGTCGTCCTCATCGTCTATACCAATCACAGCTCCCTGTGAAACAAAGAGCAAAATCCCAATAAGGCAAACAATGACATCAGCAATATTCACCGCTGCTACAGCCCTGAATCCTCAATGCAGCACCGACACTGGAGGCAGGCTGAACACAGACACAGAATCTGAAGCTCCAGTTTCGATTAAGGAGGAGAAACTAAACGAGAGGGGCTGGCAAGACACACTAGTTCCCTGCATGGGCACTTTCTACGCCCTGTGTAAGGGACACAGACGTGCAGGAGGGGAAGGGACAGACGTAGAAGCTGAATCTAGAATCTGCATTAAGAGGCAGCCCCTGAACCGTTCTGAGCTTTAGACTGCTCTCTAAAATGGGAGTCAGAAAGGTGAACTTCACCAGGTCCTCTCCACCAGGCTGCTTTTGTGTTATGCTTGTTAGGCTAGAAACGCCAGGGGACCGACCGGTGCTTCAAAACAAGGTCCCAGCCTGTTCTTCCAGCTGCACCTCCCTCTGCTACTGCCCTTTCCACACTATGCTGATTATCTGTTGATACATCTGCCTCCTCCCACTGAACCCCTGTGAGGTATTAGAAATCAAGAACTATTTTATTTACTTTGACACATGGCACACCAGTACACATTTAGTATATGTTTTCTACATAAAAGCAATAAACAACTCTCCAAATTTAACAGTAGGCTGAAACAGGGAACTGTATTTATAAATTTTGTTTTGGGAAGGTGACTAGTGTAGGTTTAAACCTTTTTCATTTATATTTATTCATTATTTTTTAGAGATAGGGTCTTGCTCTATTACCTAAACTGGAGTAAACAGTGATTATAGCTCACTGCAACCTCTAACTCCTAGGCTCAAGCAATCTTTCCACCTCAACCTCCCAAGTAGCAATGACCTTTGCCTTAACTGAAAATGACTTTTGAACTTGCTCAAAATAGATGGAGTTAGGGCATCACAGTCCCCACTGGTCTTATCCCCACGTCAAATATTTAATGTCTAACTTAAACTCTTGACTCTTCATCTAAGGGTATGGAGTCATACTGGGCATTAATCATCATGAGTTTGCAGCCAATCGAGAGTTTAGGAAGTTGATGAACCAGTTGAGGATGCCAAGTCCTATTAGTAATCCCAGGATAAGGAGGAGTAGAGGGGCCAGCAAGGCTGGTGATCAAAGTTGTTAGCCAGTTGGCTCGGCGCCTGTGGCTTAGTGGGCTAAGGCGCCAGCCACGTACACCTGAGCTGGTGGGTTCGAATCCAGCCTGGGCCCGCCAAACAACAATGATGGCTGCAAACAAAAAATGGCCAGGCGTTGTGGCAGGCGCCTGTAGTCCCAGCTACTTGGGAGGTGGAGGCAAGAGACTAGCTTGAGCCCAGGAATTGGTGGTTGCTGTGAGCTGTGAAGCCACAGCACTCTATCCAGGGTGATAGCTTGAGGCTCTGTCTCAAAAAAAAAACAAAAAAAAAAAAAAAAAAAAACAAAGTTGTTAGCCAGGAGTTCCGATCATATAAGTTTTAGAACCAGGTCTGAGAGCTTTCTCTTTCCTTTTTTCTTTTGTCTAAATCATCTTGGACTTTTCGGAGAGCATCTTTGATTACCCCTGATTTATTTGCATTAAAACATCAGGCTTCTTCTAGTGCAGCACATAGACCTCCTTGACTCAAAAAGAAGAGGTCTAGCCCTCGTCTATTCTGGAGGACTACCTCAGTTAGTGAGTCTACTTGATGCTCAAGTAAATTTATAGCAGACTGGAGGTTTTCTAAGGTTCCATCAAATTGTGAGGACACTGCTGCAAGGTCTTTGTTACCTTTTACTAAGGCAGTGGTTCCCACAGCTGCACCTGCCACTGTGAGACCAAGCAGGATTGGGATTAAGACTGGTGCTCACTCTTGATGGTGTGAACCCCGTCCATCCTTGAGAGAAAATTAAGCTCTCTCCTTCTGAACCAAGGTACACATACATTTGGGGCAATACGGGTACTATAGTACAAATACACAGGCACATGCCACCATATCCAGCTAATTTTTCTTATTTTTTGTAGAGATAGGCTCTCACTATACTGCCCAGACTGGTCTTGAACTCCCAACCTCAGCCTCCCAAAGGAAAAAGACAGGAAACCATATCAAGTAGGGAGTCTACTGGTCAATATCCTTAAAAATAAGTTTCTTAAGTATTATAAAAAGAAAGGCCAGAGACTATGGGCTAGGTCAAACACCCCAGGTTGGTGACAAGAGAAACAGTATGCCACAGACAAAATCAGAGACCTTTACACTGGGGACCGAAAAGACTCAGGAGGACAAAACACCTAATATCCCATGGAAAAAAGGCTGCAAGGAGGACTACTTCCTTTTTTTTTTTTTTTTTTTTTTTTTTAGACAGAGTCTCAGGCTGTCGCCCTGGGTAGCGTGCCATGGCGTCATAGCTCGCAGCAATCTCCAGCTCTTGGACTCAAGCAATCCTCTTGCCTCGGTTTTTTCTATTTTTAGTAGAGACGGGGTCTCAAACTCATGAGTTCAAGAAATCCACCCACCTCAGCCCCCCAGAGTACAGGATTACAGGCACAAGCCACAGCATTAGCCTAGAGAGGGCTACTTCTATCCCAGGAATATCAGGTAACAGAATCAAACATCTATTCATTTCTTCCCAGAGGTATCTGGATGAATCCCAACTCTATCCGAATTCTATCTAGTTAAATTATCTTACTTCTTTTTTCAGTTTCAGATTGGGTAGGAAATTTTATCCCCATTTTCAGTTAAGGCAAAGTGTCTCCAGGGAACATAAATGGCCTGCTCAAGGTCACACAAAGTATTAACCACAGAACCAGGATCTGGTCGACATTGGCATGGTACATGGGTCACTACCAAAGTTTTCAGACAGACTATGCTACGGTCCATTATTTCACTTTCAAGAAACACAGTCATCGGCATCCTTTCTGATTCACCCACGCAGGTTCCAACGTGCTCGGTTTATGGTTGCTGCTGAGAGGACTTCACTGTTTCTGTCTGTGTGGATTTTACGTTTCAGATTTCTATGGATCTCAAAACTTTCATCATCACCCATGTATCCACCACCTATTCCACGAAATCAAATTCAGATACACCTCAGGGTCGGAACAGCTCACCATGGCTAACTTAGTTTTACAGTTAATGAATTAACCTTCTAACTTATGATGTTTCAAATATTTGCTAAGTCATTACTTAACACAAAAGTACGTGCTAGATACAGCTCTGGAATATATAACAATAGTGCCTGCAAAGAGGTGAGTAGAATGCGAGGCAGAAAGTGATCTCTCCCTGGATGAACCTTGAAAACTGTCGGCTAAGTGAAAGAAGCTGCTCACTAAGGACCAGGGGTTACATGATTTCATTTATGACGTGTCCATAGAGACTGAAAGTAGATTAGTGGTTGTCTGGGGCTCAGGGCAGGGGGAGCAATTGTGGTGAAATGGAGAATGACTGGTAATGGGTACCAGGTTTCTTTATGGAGTGATGAAAACATTCTAAAATTGAATGGTGATGATGGTTGAACAACTTTGTGAACATAGTAAAACCATTAACTGTATACTTTAAGTGGATAAACTGCATGGTATATGTATACCTCAGCAAAGCTGTTGTAACTCATCCCACTCTCAAACACCTGCTCTTCTTTTGGAGTCCCTTAATCAAGAACCCAAATCTAAGTTCTCCAGTCACACAGTCAATTCAGATAGAAACCTCCAGGTCCCACACACATCCTCCCTCATTCCATAACCTCAAGGGGTGCTCACCCCACCTGTGGTCTAAGTTCACCAACTCTTCTCCATCTTCACTGCTACTGCTTTAATTCAGGCCTTTCTTGTTTCTTGTCTGATGAAGCAATCCGTCTGCCTTCAGTATGGCCACCCTCTTGTTCGCAGTCCTTGCTACTGCCAGAGTAATCTCTCCAAACACAGATTCTTAACAGGACACCCACGTGTTTTAAACCTTCCTTGGCTCTCCATGAACTAATGGATAGAGTCAGCACTGCTTCGTAATGCCATTCAAGGCTATTCAAAATTGCCCAAACAATCTTTCCACGATCATTACCCAGTCTCTTTCCTCCCACCCTCACAAAGATGTATAAGAACTCAGCCTCAATATTTCTTCCACACATTGAAAAAAACACCAAGCAACTTCACATTTTTATATGGCTAGGGGCTGGACAGCACAAATACAGCACACTGTAACTACTGCAGAAAGTTCTGCTGGATGGCATTGCCACAGATCTCAGCACAGCAGAGCACTAAGCCATGGTAAATCATTAATACTGCTAGTTAGTGAACATTTTCAATAAGCAAGACATCATGCTAAGCATTTACAGAGTATCTCATTTGAAAATAACATTATATTGAAATGTAACCTATATCCTACAAGCTCAAGAAACAGAAGCTTCCCTTATAACACTTCGTAGTCATTAACCCTACCTCCATCCTATAGTTAAACACTAACCTTAGTTCTAACAATATAAATTGCTTTTGTCTGGAGTACGAACTTTCTAAAATGGATTCATACCATTTATTTCCCTTTGTGTCTGGCTTCTTTCATACACTGTAATGTTTCCAAGATTTATCCCTGTCAATTGCACAGCTTGTTCATTTTTATTCCTGTATATACAGCATTTCTCTGTATGGATATCCACAATATATTTATCAATTCCAGTGCAGATGGAACATTTATGTTGTTTCCAGTTTTATATTATTAGAATAATGCTACTAGGAACATTTTCATTCATATCTCTTGTTATATTCCTGCTAGACACAAATCTCGGAGCGAATTTGCTAGGTCACAGGATATGCATATGTCAGTTTCAGTAGACAATGTCAAATGGTTCTCCAAAGTGATTATGCCAGCTACACTCCCACCAGAGAATATAAAAGTTTAGCTGCTTTGCATCTTCACCAACACTTTCTTACTTTAGTCATCCTTGGCAGGTGAGCAGAGGTATCTCATAGTGGTTTTAATTTCCATTTCCCTAATAACTGATAAGGTTAAGTATCTTTTCATGTTTGTTCGTCATCTGAATATCCTCTTTTGTCACTAGTTCAAGTTCCTTGCCCACTGAAAAGACTGGACTATCTTTTCTTATTACTTGTAGGATTTCTTTATATATCCGTTATATATGAGCCCTTAACTTGTTATAAACGAGGCAACTATCTTCTTCCACTCTATTGCCTGCTCTTGCACTCTCATAATGGTATCTTTCGATGAAGAGTTCTTAACTTTAATGAGATACAATGTATTGACTTTACACTCTATAGTTGTGCTTTCTGTACGTCCTTTAAGAAGTCTTTCTGAGTCCCCCAAACCATGCAAATATTCCCATACATTATCTTCTGGAAACTTTTACATTTGGATGTCAGGTAGAGTAAACGCTCCAACTTTTTTTTCTTGGCCTTTACAAATTATAAATCAACATAACCACCAAAGTCATAACCATCCCTCCCCAGAAAGGCAGGTAGGAGTCATCATTTCTACTGGGGACTGTTTGTTGGCTGAAAAGGCAGGAATCCAGAGTGGGTATTCTTGGCCCTTCATAAACTTTTGAATCAGCTGGAAAAATCACACACATACAAACTTGCTAGCACACTGACTAGGAACAAACTGGACTGCCATTTATTTAGGTCTTCTTTAATTTTAATAATTATGTTTTCTGAGTAGAGCTCATGCCCATTTTAAAAAATATTCATTCCTAAAAAGCTGATGGTTTTGATGTTATTATAAAAGTTCTCTATTTCTAAAAATTCATTTTCTAATTGCTAGTATAATGAAATATAGTTAATGTTTGTATAATGGCTTCTATTTGGTAATCTTGCTAAATTCAATTATGAATTCTAGTATCTGTAGAATCTTTTGGATTTTCTTTTTTTTTTTTTAATTGTTGGGGATTCATTGAGGGCACAAGAAACCATGTTACACTGGTTGCATTTGTTGGGTAAAATCCCTCTTAAAATCATGTTTTGCCCCCAAAAGGTGTGGTACCCACCAAGACCCCAAGACCCCACCCCCCTCGCTCCTTCCCTCTCTCTGCTCTTCCTTACCCCACCCCTCCCTCATTCTTTCTCTCTCTGCTCTCCCCTTCCCTCACCCCCACCATGTCCATAATTGTCATTAATTGTCCTCATATCAAACTTGAGTACATGGATTCATGCTTCTCCATTCTTGAGATGCTTTACTAAGAATAATGTGTTCCACTTCCATCCAGGTTAATACAAAGGCTGTAAAGTCTCCATTTTTTTTAATGGCTGAATAGTATTCCATAGTGTACATATACCATAGCTTGC
>CAUYON010068755.1:0-12027 GCA_963573935.1 Arctocebus calabarensis
TCAGAATTCTACCAAACCTTTAAAGAGGAACTATTACCTATATTACTGAACCTTTTCCAAAATATAGGAAAAGAAGGAATACTGCCCAACACATTCTATGAAGCAAACATCACCTTGATTCCCAAACCAGGAAAAGACCCAACAATAAAAGAAAATTATAGACTAATATCACTAATCAATATTGATGCAAAAATATTCAACAAGATCCTAACAAACAGAATCCAGCAACACATCAAATTATACATTATGACTAAGTGGGCTTTATCCCAGGGTCTCAAGGCTGGTTCAGTATAGGTAAAACTATAAACATAATTAATCGCATAAAAAAAGTAAAAAACAAAGACCATATGATTCTCTCAATTGATGCAGCAAAAGCTTTTGATAATATCTGGCATCCATTCATGATCAGAACACTTAAGAAAATTGGTATAGAATGGACATTTCTTAAACTGATAGAGGGCATCTACAGCAAACCCACAGCCAATATTGTATTGAATGGAGTTAAATTGAAATCATTCCCACTCAGATCAGGAACCAGGCAAGCTTGCCCATTGTCTCCACTGCTTTTTAACATTGTAATGGAAGTCTTAGCCATTGCAATTAGGGAAGAAAAGGTGATCAAGGGTATCTATATAGGGTCAGAAGAGATCAAACTTTGACTCTTTGCAGATGATAGGATTGTATATCTGGAAAACACCAGGGATTCTACTACAAAACTCTTAGAAGTGATCAAGCAATACATACAGCAGTGTCTCAGGTTATAAAATCAACACTCATAAATCTGTAGCCTTTATATGTACCAACAATAGTCAAGGTGAAAAAACAGTCTATTCCGTTCACAGTAGTGCAAAAGAAGATGAAATATTTGGGAGTTTACCTAACAAAAGACGTGAAAGATTTCTATAAAGAGAACTATGAAACTGTAAGAAAAGAAATAGCTGAAGATGTCAACAAATGGAAAAACATAACATGCTCATGGCTGGGAAGAACAAATATTGTTAAAATGTCCATACTACCCAAGGCAATATACAATTTTAACGCAATCCCTATTAAAGCTCCACTGTCATACTTTAAAGATCTCGAAAAAAATACTTCATTTTATATGGAATCAGAAAAAACCTCAAATAGCCAAGACATCACTCAGAAATAAAAAACAAAGCAGGAGGAATTATGCTACCAGACCTCAGACTGCTATAAATTGATAGTGATCAAAACAGCATGATACTGGCACAAAAACAGAGGTAGATGTATGGAACAGAATAGAGAACCAAAAGATGAACCCAGGCACTTATCATCATTTCATGTTTGATAAGACTATCAAAAACTTTCAGTGGGGGAATGAATACCTGTTAACAAATGGTGCTAGGTGAACTGGCTGGCAACCTGTAGAAGACTGAAACTGGACCCATACCTCTCACCATTAACTAAAGTACACTCTCACTGGATTATAGATTTAAACTTAAGACATGAAACTATAAAAATACTAGAAGAAAGTGGAGGGAAAACTCTTGAAGAAATCAGCCTGGGTGAATATTTTATGTGGATGACCCTCTGGGCAATTGAAGCAGCATCAAAAATGCACTACTGGGACCTGAACAAACTAAAAAGCTTCTGCACAGCGAAGAACACAGTAAGTAAAGTAAGCAGACAGACTTTACAATTGGAGAATATATTTGCAGGTTATGTCTCTGACAAAGGTTAAATAACCAGAATCCACAGAGAACTCAAACATATTAGGAAGAAAAGAACAAATGATCCCATCTTAGGGTGGGCAAACGACTTGAAGAAAAACTTCTCTGAAGAAGAAAGGGACATGGCCTATAGACATATGAAAAAACGCTCATCATCCTTAATCATCAGAGAAATGCAAATCAAAACCACTTTGAGATATCATCTAACTCCAGTAAAATTAGCCCAAATCACAAAATCCCAAAAACAGAGATGTTGGCGTGGATGTGGAGAAAAGGGAACACTTCTACATTGCTGGTGAGAATGTAAATTAATATGTTCCTTTTAGATAGTTGTTTGGAGAGCACTTAGAGGTCTAAAGCTAGACCTTCCATTTGATCCTACAATTCCTCTACTAGGTATATTATATCCAGAAGATCAAAAATCACATTACAACAAAGATATATGTACCAGAATGTTTATTGCAGCCCAATTCATAATTGCTAAGTCATGGAAGAAGCCCAAGTGCCCATCAATCCATGAATGGATCAATAAATTGTGGTATATGTACACCATGGAATATTATGCAGCCTTAAAGAAAGAGGGAGACTTTACCTCTTACATGTTTACATGGATGGGGCTGGAACATATTCTTCTTAGCAGAGTATCTCAAGAATGGTAGAAAAAGTACCCAATGTACTCAGTGTTACTATGAAAGCTATAATCCAATTACAGCCCAAAAAGAAGGGGAAAGGGGAGAGAGAGGGGAGGATGGGTGGAGGGAGAGTAATTGGTGGGACCACACCTACGGTGCATCTTCCAAGGGTACATGTGAAATTTACTAGGTGTAGAATATAAATATCTTAATAAGTAAGAAATTTTCATGAAGGCTATGTTAACTAGTTTGAAGAAAATATTTCAAATTGTATATAAAACAAGCACGTTGTACCCCATGATTGCATTAATGTACACATTTTTATTAATGATTTAATAAAAAAAAGAAAAAGACAGTGTTCATGAATATTAACCTACTGAATAACATAACTACTGGCTAACAAAGAAGAGAAAATGTGCTATTCACAAACCAAATATAATTCCCATACAGGCAAACAAACACAAAAAATTAAATTGCCAATAGACAGATGGTTGATTTGTATTTTTTTTGTTCTCAATGTCTTCAAGTATACAGAGTTGAGTATTATTATATAAAATTACAACATACAAAGTGTCCCAGGCTCTGCTCCTGTAGCACAGTGAGTGGGATGCCGGCCACATACACAGAGGCTGGTGGTTTTGAGCCCAGCCAGGGCCTGCTAAAGAACAATGACAACTGCAACCAAAAATAAATAAATAAATGAAAGCATAAATAAATAGCTGGGCATTGTAGCGGACTCCTATAGTCCCAGCTATTTGGAAGGCTGAGGCAAGAGAATTGCTTAAGCCCAAGAGTTTGAGTTTGCTGTGAGCTATGATGCCATGGCACTCTACCAAGGGCAACATAGTGAGAGTCTGTTTCAAAAAAAATTAAGAAGTGTCCTAAAGTACACATATATAGGAAACACACATTTTGTATTGTTAATATTTTGATATCAACTCAGAAATCTTTTATAAAATTATGTAATGAAAGTTTTGTAAATAATGATACATTTAGTTTTTCAGAAAGAAAATATCTAAACAATTTATGTGAAAGAAACTAACAAATTAGTCAAAGCAACTCACCTCGATAATCATTAAAACCAACATGAAGACAGCAAGTGAAGAAATGAGAGATAACATACTAGAAGAAATAAGATAATAGTAACTTAATTACATTGAATATGAATGCCTTAAATCCCCCAATCTAAAAAGATAATATGGCTGAATAGAATTAGAATGAGTTTGTTTCAACAATATTAGGTCTACAGAAGACTCCTTATAGCTTTAAGGACTTAAATAGACTAAAAGTGAAAAGACAAAGAATCTATATGTCATGCAAAAAGTAACTAAAATTGAGTACACTAGCTATAAAATTACACAAAACACACATTAGGTAAAAATAGCCAGGACAAAAAGATTGAAGTCCTATAAGGATAAAATGGGCCCATCTACCCAAGAGCTACAATATCTACATATCCTCAAAAACACAGGATATATATGTTTTATATATTGAAAATTATATAGGTTGTATATAGAATTATATATTACATGCCAATATGTGTTGAAAAAAGAGTGTAAATGGTCAGTGAACTTTTTATTTTTAATTGAGACAGAGTCTCACTATGTTACCCTTGGTAGAATGCCGTGGCATCACAGCTCACAATAACCTCAAACTCTTGGGCTTAAGCGATTCTCTAGCCTCAGCCTCCCAAGTAGCTGGGACTACAGGCACCCACTACAACGCCTGGCTATTTTTGTTACAGCGGTCATTGCTATTTATCTGGCCTGGGTCAGTTTCAACCCCGCCAGCCTTGGTGCGTGTGGCTGGCACTATAACCACGGTGCTATGAGTGCCGAGCTGGCCAATGAACTCTTGAAGAGTAATTAAGAAATATGTAGCAAGACTTGAAAGTTGCATTTTTTTTTGTATATAGGATTCTACCTTTTAAAAGGCATGGGATAAGGATGCTTGAACCGAAATGCCCGCACTGGCATGCTTTTGGTAGATATGTGAATAACAGTGAAGAAGGAGAAGGAGGTGAAGAAGACATAGGGGAAGGGGAAAGGGAAGGAGGAGAGGAGGGAGGAGAAGGAGAAGGAAAATAAGAAGAGGAAGAGAAAGGCAGAATGAAAAGGAGGAGTAGGAGAAAAAAATACATGTATGTATATGTGAGAAATCTTATGGTCATCTTGTGCTTTTAAGATAATCCCACCCAAGAAGGTCTCAGAAATAAAACAAACCAGGGAATGCATATAGATTAAATGAGTAAAGAACCAAGGGAAGAAGAGACACCCCTAGGGTCTTTTTTCTGATGTCACAATTGAGGTATCCTGGGAATCTTCTGCAGTAGGCTTTTCTCTGCAGCTCTTCCAAAATTCTATGTAGTATAGAACAATCTGTGCTAAATATCTAGTCCTGTCTCAATTTGCTATTTCACTTGGGCTATGACAAACAAGGAGACAGACATTGTTTATATTTTATTTCATTTTATTTTTTTTTTTTAGGCAGCGTCTCAAGCTTTTGCCCTAGGAAGAGTGCCATGGCATCATGGCTCACACCAAGCTCAAACTCTTGGGCTTAAGCAACTCTCTTGCCTCAGCCTCCCAAGTAGGTTGGACTACTGAGGCCCACCACAAAGCCTGGCTATTTTTTGGTTGTAGTTGTCATTGTTGTTTGGCAGACCCAGGCTGGATTCAAACCCCCCAGCTCTAGTGTATGATGCTGGCGTCCTAGTTGCTGAGCTACAGGTGCCGAGCCAACATTGTTTATATTTTAAAATGAAGACGGCACAGAAGATCTTCCAAATTTTTCCAAGGTTTCTCATAACCTCATATGATTCCACCTTCCAACTCCTTGTACCTCTTCAGGGTTTCTGATGTACAGTCAAGATATACATTCACTTAGGCAGTGTTATTCTAGCAACCATATGCAGTTTCACGATACCCTCATACACCTGCACAAAATCATCCTCTACGTGTAGAATGAGTCCCTGAGTGAGGTACTCTGACATATTCTGTGCTCTCTGTACTTCAATTTATTTCCTCTATCTATGCTTGTAGAAGGCTATAGACATGGAGTAAATGGAAGACATTGACAATTTAATGTCTGGTAATGGCTTCAACCCTTCAGATGTGTGACCCTTACCTTTGTTTCTTCAGTCAGTCTTTTATAGGACCCTGGAGTCGGAAGATGCCAGGACATCTTTGGTCACATATTCTGTTTCTTTCTATTATTTGAGGCCACCTTGTGTGGGACAGGGTCCCTCAAACACTTGAGTGGGCATCTCCTGATCTTCACCTTAGCATTCGTTCACCTTTTTTCTGAATTGTAAGTGGGTTGGTCAGTGAGTAGGCATCAATCACTGCAGCTTCTAAGGATTCATGGCCAGGTTGTATTTTAAATTTGATTTTATTATTATTATTATTTTGCAAGACACAGGCAAATGGTTCAATAGGTGACTGGAAACTCATGATGAATACTTTTATCCACAATACATTTTTATGAAACAACAAGAAAAAATTACCAAAAGGTATAAGTGTGATGACAATGATTCAGCTGAATTTATCTGATGAGGATGCTGAATAAATTCTACAGAACACAGGGCATCTCCCAGGATGGCTGAAGTGGAGGGGAAGTTCCCTCTCCAGCTGGATTTTTTTTTATTTTGCAGTTTTTGGCCGTGGCTGGGTTTGAACTCACCACCTCTCACATAGGGGGCTGGCACCCTACTCCTTTGAGCCACAGGCACAGCCCAAATATATAGCTTTTGGGTTATTTTTTTTTTTTTTAGTTTTTGCGGTTTTTGGCTGGGGCTAGGTTTGAACCCGCCACCTCCAGCATATGGGGCTGGCACCCTACTCCTTTGAGCCACAGGCCCCGCCCTCCAGCTGGATTTTTTTTGCTGTCTCTAGAATCAGTGGTCACTGTGCAACACTGGTTCTTATCAAGTCAAACCAACATCATTTGATCTAATCAACTCAGTCACTTTCTAGATGACTAAGGATATTTTATGTTTACTTTTTTGCTCTATCTTTATTTTATTGCATATGTGCATATGCAATATAATTTAATTGTTAGGCCTAGTGGGCTAAGGTGGACTAGGAGGCTAAGGTAGAAGAGTGTCAGGCCTAGCCTAAAGTGGAAAAAATATCAGTTAACTCCTAGCAAATTTCCAGACTATAAGCTTTCAAAAATGAAATAAGTCTAGTTCACTCCCAAGATAGATGAGAAAGTACTAATTGATTTCTTGCCTCTAGTTCACTCCCAATTTCTTGCTTGGCTAACTACATGGGAAAGGACCAGAAGGTACCAATGTCCACAAATTTACCTTTAAACTACCTGGTGGGGAAAGTACTGAAACTAAAATGTATAGGTAACTAACTGCACAATTCTACTTCTGTACAACACTTGCTTGCTACCCTACCCTGATGCACCTGGGCACTCTGCACACCAACCAGGATGCAGACCGAACCTTAAAAACCTGACCACTTAAGCACCAGGGGCTGCTCTCAGAAACCCCTCACTGGGACCCTGAGACAGTTGCTGGCTGGCTCTTCAATAAAGGACTCCTTTGCAAATTCAGCATGTCTGGCAGTGTGATCTCTATGGAACTACTGGCCATAACATATGGAGGCCCCAGTGAGATCCTCTAGACCATAGCCTTGCCGTTTCTTAGACAGCCTCCAAGAGAGGGAGAGGCCATGGCTTCCCTGAGAGGAGGTGCTACCTGAGATATTCTGGGGCTCCCAGAGGATCCGGGGCCCTCCGATGACTGACCCATGACCACCCTAATTTAGATAGGTGTGTCCATCTGGTCACCTTCATTGATAAGCCATTTTATGGTTTCTGTTTCTGTTCCGGGTCCACGGACATGGAGTGGTTTTAAGAGGAAGTTTGATAGGACATGATTCCCTGGGCCTGGGATCCCCAATAGGTCCAGAGGTACCTCTGGTCTGAGTTCATGGTGTGGGTTCCTGGTTGGGTCCCTGTGGTCTGGGTCCTTCTGGTCTAGGTCCCTCTGATTAATCTCATTAATTTCTCTGGTTGTCAGTTTGGTTTTTGTTGGTGCCATTGTACTGTTATCAGTGTGCCTTTTTGTGCCTCTCTGTGCTTCACAGCTGCTTTTGTCCTTTTAAAATGGGTTCCTCCTCTTCTAAGGCAGATATCCCACTAGGGATATCTGTGATAAGAGTGATGAATATGGAATCAAGTTTTCTGGAAGACATCTCCAGACCCTCTGTGAGCTTAAATGGCCAACCTGTTCTTCTAGCTCCAGAAGGAACAGAAGACTCCTTACTGGGCCCTTCACTCTACCACCCTCAGGCTGAAGTCCCTCAGCCCCACATACAACTTCTCCCCACCCCTCCCACCACCCTGCACACACAAGCAGGCTCCTCTTAAGGTGGGAAGATGCCCTCTCCTGATTCTACCACATCTCCACCTGAAATTCTTCAGTTGCAAGACTCCAGGAGGAAGGGGAGGTGTTTATGTCTCCTTTATTGTAAGTGACTTATATAACTAGAGACAACAAAACCCTCCATTTTCAGAGAAACTTCAGGCCCTTATTTCTCTTCTGGGATCTATCTTTTTCACTCGTAATCCCCCTTGAGATGATTGCCAGCGACTGTTATAGACTCTCTTCACTTCAGAAGAAAGCGAGCACATCCTCACTGAAGCCTGTAAGGCTATCTTGGGCTCCAGAAGGGATGCAATTCCTGATCAACAGGAACGACTTGCATGTATTTTCCCTTCTAATTGCTCACCCTGGGATCCAAATACTGACCAAGGTAAGCACTTCCTTGATGCTTTATCTCCAGGCTCTTTTAACTGACCTGCAAAGGGCAACCTGGGAACCTACAAAAGTAACTAAGGCCTTCAGAGTCCCCTGCAGCCCTTTTAAAGCAGTTGCTCCAGGCTTATCTGACTTACACTCCAATCGATCCCAGCGCGCCCACAAATAGACAACCAGTAAACCTGGCTTTGGTCATGCAGTTGACCCCAGACATTAGGAAAAAGCTGCAAAAATTAGAAAGTTTAGAGGGAAAGAATAGGGAGGAACTCAAGAGCATAGCACAGAGAGTTAACAATAACCAGGAAGCCCCAGAGGAAAAAGTGGCCAGGAAATTAGAAAGAGTGACTGTTGCCAACTTAAGCAGATCTCCAGGCCCAGGAACCCTGGGGCAGGAGAAAGATCACCAAAAACCACCTTTAGAAAAAAATCAATGTGCCTACTCTAAGGAGCAAGGGCATTGGAAAAACGCATGTGTCAAGAGGAGAGGGCAAAGGACAAAACCTGCCTTGTCCCTAGCTGAAGACTGAAGAAGCCGTGGTTCCTTACCTATATGCCCCCAGGAGCCTATGGTAACTCTTAAAATTGAGGCCACTCCTGTGAACTTCCTGGTCAATATGGGGGCAGCTCACTCAGTTCTGACTAAACCACTTGGGCCTCTGTGGGCATCAGCCACTCAAGTGCTAGGGGTTGTAGGTCAAACAGCCAGATACCCAGGGACTACTGCTTGCACAATAGACCTAGGAAAGGGGATGGTCACCCAATCCTTCCTGGTAATCCATGACTACCCCTAACCCCTCCTGGATGTAACCTTTTACAAAAATTGAAAGCTACCATCTCTTTTGAAAGTATGCCTGGACAACTGTCCTTCCAAAAAGGGCCAGCCCACCTCCTGGTAACATGTGTGGGACGGTGGGAGGGGTGGGGAGAAGTTTTATGTGGGGCTGAGGGACTTCACCCTGAGGTTGGTAGAGTGGAGGGCCCAGTAAGGAGTCTTCTGTTCCTTCTGGAGCTGGAAGAACAGGTTGGCCATTTAAGCTCACAGACCCATCAACTTTTGTATTCCCCTCTACTCCAGCCTCCACAATAGCTCCTCCAGCCTCCAGACCCTCCCGTGGACCCCCAAGATTATCAGCGGGATTTACAAATCTGGATCCCAGGGGTATGGGCTGAAACCAACCCGCCTAGAGTAGCCTCCCACCACCCTGCTATAGTGGTCCAGTTAAGGGCAGATGCCCTCCCCTTAAGGGTAAAACAATATTCCATGAGCCAGAGACCAAGAGGGGCATAACTATACACATTGGACAACTTAAAAAAACAGGCATCTTAATACTTTACCAGTCAGCCTGGAATACACCCCTCTTTCCCTTCCAGAAACCAGGCACCCAAGATTACCGCCCAGTTCAAAACCTGAGGGAGGTTAACAAATGAGTAGAAACCATTCATCCCAGAGTCCCCAATCCATACACCCTCCTAAGCCTTAATCCCCTGACCACTGAATATATACTGTACAAATACTTTTAGGGGGTGGGACCGGAAGCGCTGTCTGGGTGGCTGCTGAGCAGCGGCTGGCCCGCCCAATGGGAATGCTGGAGGCGGGGTAACCTGATGAGAAGGGCGGCGGTGGGGACGTCTGGGAAAAGCGGCTGGGTGGCCGGGTGAGTGGGCAGCGCTCATGGAAAGCGCGGCAGCTGGCTCCAGCTAGCTGTGCCCTGGGCTCGCGGAGGGCCGGCATGTGGCATGGGGGCAGTGCTGCTGACCCAGCAGCTGGAGCACGCCGCCTTCTAAGAAGGTGTCACATCCAACCTGGTGCTGTTCCTGAACGGCCCGCCATTCGTCTGGGAGGGTGCGCAGGCCAGCCAGGCGCTGCTGCTCTTCATGGGCCTCACCTACCTGGGTTTGCCCTTCAGGGGCTGGCTGGCCGTTGCGCGGCTCGGCAGGTTGACAATCATCCTGCTCAGCCTGGCGCTCTGCCTGCTGGGCATGCTGGTCTTCCCGTTGTTGGCTACGCCCGCCATGCGCACCCGCGCTCTACTGGGCCCTGTGCCCGGTGTGCGTTCTCAACTTTTTGGCGCCCTACCCTAATGGCAGCACCACCTGCCCTGACGCCACTGCCTGCCACTGCGCCGGCCACCTTTGTGGGCCTGGGCGTGGCCACTGTCAAGGCCAACATCACGCCCATTGGTGCTGACCATGTTAAAGATAGAGGTCCAGAAGCCAGTAGGAGATTTTTTTCATTGGTTTTATTGGAGCTTCAATTTGGGAGCAATCCTTTCTTTAGGAGGTATTGCCTACATTCAGCAGAACAGGAGCTTTGTTACTGGCTACGTGATCCCCACCGTCTGCGTTGGCCTTGCTTTTGTAGTCTTTCTCTGCGGCCAGAGCATCTTCATCACCAAACCTCCTGATGGCAGCGCCTTCACCTACGTGTTCAAAGATCCTGACATACTCCTGCCACTCCCAGGAGAGCAGAGAATGCTGGAGTATTGGTGAAGGCATTGGAGTCTTTTAGCAATCTTCTAAACAAAGACTGCTTGATTCACGTAAAATGTTTAGTGTAGCGCTGTTTACAGAAGATAAAGTAGAAGATGTGAGAGCTCTGGTCAAGATTGTACCTGTTTTCTTGGCTTTGATACCTTAACTTGGCAGTGTATTTCCAAATGCAGAGAACGTGTTTTACAGAGTCTGCCTTTGAAGATTCCATAAATTTCAAGTATTACAACCACCCCTCATACGCTCCTTGCAGCGTGGCTCACCATGTTCGATGCTGTGCTCATCCTACTCATACCTCTGAAGGACAAGTCGATCAATCTCATCCTAAGGAGAAATGGCTTGCTCTCCTCATCCTTGAAGAGGGTAGCTGTGGGGATGTTTTTTGTCATGTACTCTGCCTTTGCTGTAGGAATTCTGGAAAGTAAACGGTTGGACTTTGTGAAAGAGGAAACCATTAATCAGACAACTGGCCATGTGGTCTACCACGCTGCTGATTTGCCTAAATGGTGGCAGGTTCCACAGTATGTGCTGATTGGGATTAGCAAGATGTTCGCAAGTATAGCAGGTCTAGAATTTGCATACTCAGCTGCTCCCAAGTCCATACAGAGTGCCATCATGGGCTTGTTTTTTTTCTTTAATGTCGTCAGGTCGTTCATGGGCTCGGGACTGTTGGCACTAGTGTCTATCAAAGCCATTGGATGGATGAGCAACCACACAGACTTGGGAAATAATTAGTGGCTGCCATTTGAACTATTTTTTCTTATGGCTGCTATTCAAGGAGCAACACTCCGGTTCTTCCTGGTTGTTTCTGTAAAATATGACCATGACCAGCAGTGAGCAAGAGCAAGCGGGTATCCAGCAGCGGGAGGAGCTGATCCTGCTGCGGCTCCTTGCCCTGATATGTTAGGACTGCCTGGTGCTTGTAGAGTGTCAGCCATGATAAAAGTTCTGACTTGCCGAGACTCTCATGTTGCCTGGATTGGTTTCTTCCTTCCTTCTGCCCAGATGAGCTAGGTCAGTGCCTCACTGCGTTTGTCTCCTGTACACCTAACCTTCCTGGAGAGGAAATGCAGGTTTTCAGCATGTTGCTGCTCATCACCAGATGTCCCTCTATGAATCCTGTACCTGTTCCTCTTTGGCAAAGGCCCTCAAATGGGGTGACGGAGTCTTGGGAGACTACATGTGTGTTGGTTAGCATCCCGGTTTCTTAAATACTTCTTTCCCACAGCCATGGGTCTCGATTCTTTTTTTTTTTTTTTTTAATTAAATCATAGCTGTGTACATTAGTGCAATCAAGGGGTACAATGTGCTGGTTTCATATACAATCTGAAATATTTTCATCAAATTGTTTAACATAGCATTCATGGCATTTTCTTATTGGTGGGGCCACACCTACAGGTCTCAATTCTTTTTAAAACCATTCATAACATCTACTTACACT
>CAUYON010068758.1:0-10738 GCA_963573935.1 Arctocebus calabarensis
CAACAACAACAAAAATAAACAAATGGGACTTAATTAAACTCAGAAGCTTCTGTACAGCTAAGGAGACAACAACCAAAGCAAATAGACATCCTAACCAATGGGAAAGGATATTTGCATATTTTGAATCAGACAAAGGCTTGATATCCAGGATCTATACAGAACTCAAATTAATCCACGTGAAGAAAGCCAACAATCCCATAGATCAAAGGGCAAGAAACATGAATAGAACCTTCTCTAAAGAAGACAGACGAATGGCTAACAAACATATAAAAAAAATGCTCATCATCCCTAATTATTAGAGAAATGCGAATCAAAACCACCCTGAGATACCATCTAACTCCAGTAAGAAAGGCCCACATCACAAAATCTCAAAACTGCAGATGCTGGCGTGGATGTGGAGAGAAGGGAACACTTTTACACTGCTGGTGGGACTGCAAACTGATACAACCTTTTTGGAAGGAAGAATGGAGAACTCTCAAAGAACTCAAGCTAGACCTCCCATTTGATCCTGCAATCCCATTACTAGGCATCTACCCAGAAGGAAAAAAATCCTTTTATCATAAGGACACTTGCACTAGACTGTTTATTGCAGCTCAATTTACCATCGCCAAAATGTGGAAACAACCTAAATGCCCACCTATCCAGGAATGGATTAACAAGCTATGGTATATGTACACTATGTACACAATATTATTCAGCCATTAAAAAAAAATGGAGACTTTACAGACTTTATATTAACCTGGAAGGAAGTGGAACACATTATTCTTAGTAAAGCATCTCAAGAATGGAGAAGCATGAATCCCATGTACTCAAGTTTGATATGAGGACAATTAATGACAACTGTTCACACGGTGGGGGTGAGGGAAGGGGAGAGCAGAGAGAGAAAGAATGAGGGAGGGGTGGGGAAAGCAAGAGCAGAGAGAGAGAAGGAGCGAGGGGGGTGGGGTCCTGGTGTGTGCCACACCTTTTGGGGGCATAACACGATTGTAAGAGGGATTTACCCACCAAATGCAACCAGTGTAACATGGTTTCTTGTACCCTCAAAGAATCCCCAACAATAAAAAAAAAAAAAAGAAAGAAAGAAAATGAGAATATAGCTCTACCCTGGTCACAGATAGCTAGACCAATGAATTAATGATTGAACCCAAGATAGCCATCTATAAGTGGCTTGAGTTTTCAGTCTTTGCAAAGAAGAGCCTCAATGATGACAGAATCACCAAGCGTGGTGAAATGTATGAAATTTGTTTGTTCAGTGAACTCAGCAAGGCAGCTCCCAAGGCAGTTTTTTGGCTCCCTTACATTAACCACTCCTCTATTTTTTACTACCTAGAAGACACAGACATGAGAATATGACATAATTGCTGTTACGAAGAATATGACATAACAAAGAATGGCAAATATCACACAATAATAAAAATGATTAAACATACAAAACCACTGTTTCAGATTTTCAATCAGAAAATGCCAGCTTCTATTTGAAGATACTTTGTCTCGTTTGTCTTTTGAGTCTTTGCTTTTATAGATATTGTACTGTTTGGGGAGGTACAGGGCCATCTTAGTATGGTGGAAATGAAGAGCCCTGGCCCATTTTTTTATAATTCAGAGCCCCCACTATCCACAAACCCCATTAGCCATTTCAAGTCTATGATTCTGCCTGTCAAGCTGCTATTAAAAAGTACCATCAACTAGGTAACTTATAAATTACAAAAGTTTATTTCTCACTGTTCTGAAAGCTGGAAGTCAAAGATCTGAATGCTAGCACGGTTGTGTTCTGGGGAGGGCCCTCTTCTGAGATGCAAACTGTCAACTTTCTTCATATCCCCACATGGATGGAAGTCAGCAAGCCAGCTCTCTGGCCCTTCTTATAACAGCACTAATCCCAGTCTCATAACCTAATTACCTCATGCACTCGCCACCTGCAAATGCTATCACCTTGGGAATCAGATTTCAACATATGAATTTGGGGAGGCACACAAATATTTGGTCTGTAATAAATACTGTCCAGCCATACTGCCAGCACCTGGCTTTCCTAATGAACTAAAACTCTGGTACTTAAAGCGTGTTCAATGATTACCACTTTAATGAGAGCAAGGATTGTATTGATTTCATTTGTGTTTCCCTGGAATCTAGCACCAGACCAAATGCGTAGTAGGCTTTTAACCAAAATGTATTGAATAAAAGACCAAATAAATTGTTTTTCTCAGTGCCAAATAGATGATAGGAAAAACAAAACATAAAACCTGAAACCCCCATATTATATGATTGCAATCTAAAACAATCATAAACATATTTTATGAAATGGAGGCCTCATAAAACTTTTTACTATAGCAAGGAGAGATGTCTACTCTTCTGTTAAACTCCATCTACCCATCTAATTCTTCATTTATTATATATATATATATAGTAATATTTCTGGTTCATTTTTTTCATAATTTCCTGTCCTCTGCTAGAATTAATCAAATGGTGTAATTTCTTAATGTATATTATTATTTTAAAGTTAATTGAAGAGTCTACATGCCTATTTCTATTTCTTATTTTTTCAGGTACCCTTCTATAGTGTGTTTTTTTTTTCCTAATAATGCCTTTTAACATTTGATTGAATGTGAAGATACAGTATGACAAATTATAGAAATTATATGAACCTCTGGGTAATACTATTTTCCTCCCCAAAATATTTACTTATGTTTTGATGGGAAGCTTGGTAGGGACACATAATAAATACCAAAGCAGATTCAAAGCTATTACAAGGCTACAATCTTTGTGAGTGGTGTATTTTTAGTTCACCCGACTAAAAGTATGGGTTCAGCCCTTAGGATATCCCAGATGAAAATTTGGGGTGTTTACCAGCATTCTTCCTCATGTCATAAACTCCACTCAGGTTTTGAAAAAGAAAAAACTTTACAGAAAAAGAAGTGCCAAATGTGAGAACTGCCACTCTGAAATTGCCTTCCCAATAAAACATTTGAACCCTTCTGTCATTGCTGCTTAAGACAGCTCTCTGATGCCTTCAAATATTTTTACTTAAATATATGCCTTAGCTGGCCTTTCTAAATTTGTCCAGTACCAGGTTTGTTCTAAGAAAAATCCAGTCCACCATTAACAAAAGCAGAAACTGTTCCTCTTCCTTTAATCAGAAGTGCCAAAAGTTGGCCTCATTTTTAATCTTCCCTACAGAAGAGCAAACTATAGACTAACATCATTATAGGTTCCCCAAAATAAAGACACTATGTGACACAAACACATTCTTCACCCAAGTGAAATATTAGAAATTAAACGCAGTTAATGCATTTGAAAAAAAACTCTCTAACATTGACTTTGCTTATATTAGTCATGTATCACTCATTAAAAACTAAGAGAATGTTTTTCTCAGTGCATATGAATAATTTAGCTTTATATTTTAGAAAGATGATTTGTACACTTTTAACATTTTAAAGAGCATAATGGACCTGTTGACTTTTGTTATTGTTTAAGGCTGAGTACAATCTCATTTCCTTTTATGCCTTGGTAGAAAACTTCCTGAAAACAAACATCGAAACACCAATTTAATTTGCTACTTAAAATGATATGCTATCAAATTAAAATCACTCTAGAGATAAGGTAACTATAAAGACTACAGGAATAATGTGTGAACAATTAAAATTTGCTTATTATCAAGTCTGTTAGCTCCTTCTTAATGGTATTTGTGGTAGTCAAGAAATGAGTAACTATCAATTACTTAGATACTAAAAGAATCTTACCTCATTTGTTTCATATAACCTATTTTTCCATAGCAATCTCTCAAATAGCTATTTTTTAATCTTTATAATTGCTTCAAATATTAAATCAATCTATGGCATTATAATATAAAGTTTATCAATACTTCATATTTTGAGGGAAACCTAATAAATTACCTGTTACATTCTCACACTCAAATACACATATACACACACATCATGTACACGCAAAAGCTCAAGAATCACAAAATCCTACCTATTTAATTTTTTTTTCTTTGTTTTTGTTTTTTTGAGACAGAATTTCACTTTGTCACCCTTGGTAGAGTGACATGGCATCAAAGCTCAAACTTTTGGGCATAAGTGATTTTCTTGCCTCAGCCTCCCAAGTAGCTGGGACTATAGGCAACCGGCCACAATGCCTGGCTATTTTTGCTCTTACTCAGGCTAGTCTTGAACACTTGAGCTCAGGACAATCCACCTGCCTTAGACTCCCAGAGTGCTGGGATTACAGGCATGAGCCACTGCATCTGGCCTACCTATTTAATTTACATGTAAAAAAAACATGAAGCAGAAATTATCAAGATTTCAGAAAATAAGGAAACTTGAAAATATATGATTTTACATCTAAATTATTTTATTGACCACATTCAAATTATAAACTTCAACAAATATTATTGACACAATAAGGAAGAAATTAAAATATTCAGTCTATTTCCGCTTTGGGGCTTTACATTAATATTCATGCAACTCAAAAGAGTTAAGAAAATAGAAAAACTACCTTCCTTGACAATTCCCAAAACTCCTGTTTTTTTCATATATATGAAGGATCTGAGAATTAAACTAAGTCTCCAGGAAGTATAAAGCTTTCATAATAGGATTTTTGCTTTTAGAACATCTCTGCCACTAGTCATCTTCATGAAAAATTCAGAGAAGAGAGCCTTCATGGACTTACCAACTTGCCCCAATACCAGAGTGCATTTAAGGCAAACTGAATCTCTACTAGGTTCAATAACTTTAGCCTCTCTCTACAAAATTTGCTGCCAACATTTGTTCTCTTTATAACCTAATCTGGATATTAAAATTACAAAATATACAGGTGATACCTTAGTTTAAAATATGTACTTAGATAAGGGAAAAAAATCAAGATTAAAAAAAAATGAAGTTGAACAGAAAATTATAGCCAGCATAAAGTTCTCTAAACTGGGTTTAATTTTGCTACTAAGAGTAATATTGAAGAGGGCATTATGATATAGTAAAGTGGCCAACTTTATAGAAGAAATACAAGAATTAAAAGAGTTTATGTTAAAAGTGAAGAAAACATCTTCACTCTATTTCTACTGTCCTAACCACTAAAAAACATTATTATTATTTCTTTTTTCAATTACTCTCTCCTTTTGAAAAGTATATTCTGACATTACAGTCCCAAGTTTCTGCTAATGAATAATCATGCCAGTTGTCACTCAATTATCACTTTCAACATTTAATCTAAATTATGTTCAGCACCTTGTGGTTTTTTTTCTTTCTTTAAAGTTCTTTTTTTAAATTTAAAAGTCAAATATTTTTCAAGAAGAGTAAGTTGATGGGAGATGGAGGCAGAGATTAAATCAGGGGAAATCATTGATCAAGGATGCTTGGAATTCTTATGAATACAAATAGCCTATCAAGGTTAATGAGGTTCAACTTGAGTTTAGAAGAAAAAAATGCACTTAGCATTTTCTATGCATATATAAATTTAAGGTCTTAGTTACAATTTGAAAGGTAAATCTGCAAGCTTAAAAGTAACTGTTTTCTACTTTCTTTAAGAACTATTTTCATTGTCTTCCCCCAATGTGAACATGATTGCTTAAAACATATATCCTAGAAACTTGTGTAATTAATGAGCATAGCAAAGATCCCTTTAAATAATGACGATTCTTTCAGAAAAGGACATGATTTTAAGCAATGACTGTACAAAAAATATTAACTTAGCTTAAAAAATAAATAAAATTTTTCTATAATTTGTATTGTTTCATTCAACAAATACTAACTGAACTCCTATTATGGGTAAAACATTACATGAGAACACAGAAATAAAACCTGGTTCTTAACTCACATCCATTTATGATTTGAAAAGGGATAGAAGCTTTAAATTCCTAAGTGGCTCCAGAAATGCTGTAAGTTTGAATTATAATATCAGAGCATCTTGGTAAATGGCCCAGAGCAAAATCTGTAGATAGCAACATATCCAAAGAAAAGCCTAAAATGTGAGGTTGAGCCTTAGAGTGGAAGCACAGGAGAAGATTGTTAGAAAGACCAGTGGATCAGTTCAACACACTCTAGGAATAAATACAAAAAGGAAATAGCTAAAGGGAGGTGGAAGGTTGAGAAGCTTTACTACCGCATGAAGAAACAACAGTTTAGACATTACTATTCTCTGATTCCTTGATCACCAAGCAATTTTTTGGTTATTAATTCTAAAACCTAAGTACAGAAAATTAGATTTGTACCCTGTACAAGAGAAAAATGTTTGCTAGAGGACTCCTGCAGGGTAAATCAATGAACTGTCATTCTTTTATGTACTGCTCTCTTGTGTTAATATGAGATAGTCTCCTGAGTCACATTAACTGTAAGACAGAAAACTCAAGTTTCCACATATAAATATAGACCTGAAAACATCATGTCTTCACCAAAGGAAGGACATCAAAATTGACTCTGTCTAGGTGACAGGGCAGCTGCCTTTCTCCTGCATCTCTTTTTCTTCTTTATTTGGCCAAAACTTGGTAATTTTTAAAGAAAAATACCCAGATTACTTTAAGAGAGTTTGAGAAGTGTGTCATAAGCACATTAGTGATAGGGACAAAGGTGTTATTCAAAAGGAAGCCATCATTTACAACAGATATAATCTAGAAAAGTTTCAAGGGATAAAAAGTATAGGGTTTCCAAAAAAAAGAAAAAGAAATTATAGAAACAGGCAAAAGATGGAAATGACTAGAGAAGTTTACAAAAACATGAATTATTTGACAAGACCATATCTGAAGTATTATAGAAGACTTTTCAGAAAAACAAGGTGAAAAAAAAAAAGAAACTGGCTTAGTGAAAGGTTCCAGACCCAAGTATAGAATCATTCCCAGACCCAATACAAAAGGAAAATGGAGATTCAATTTATGAAATTAAAGTGGCTTTTATTCCACATAGAGTGAAGACTGGGGAGAGAGGACTTCAAGCATCTCTGGCAGGCAGGATCTGCCCAGAAATTTTCCTTTGGGGACACAGGGAGACAGCGTGAGACTTATGGACACCCTGAGGAAGGCAAAAGCGGCGAAGATTGGGCAAGTGGTTGCGTGTGTTTCGTTCAGTCTAATACTGTCAGCAGCTGTGGGTGGGACAACAGTGCAACTACAGGCTGAAAAGACCTTGCCTGTGTGCCGTTTCGGTATCTTTTGGACTTGGCGCTCAGTTGAACTGCCTTGGGAGCACTTGGGCAAGAGTGCAGGGATCTTTGAGTGTTGTCTGGGGCCCCAGAATGGACCACCGAGCCAGACAGACCCAACAGTGTTTGGTTGTGGGCTGTGTGGAGCCATTGTGGGAGAACTGCCCTGGAAGCTCCACCCTCAGGGTCACGGGCAGGAGTGAGTAATCTAGTGACTGAGCAGACGAAAGGCAAGGACTAAGATGCCTTACAGCCTTAGCCCTCAGGGGCAAAGAGTGAGCCCGGTTTTCGCACACTGGGTAAGTGAATAGCCACTTAAGGAGTGATCCCAGCCACAAGCACTTTCCGGGGAAAGCTTCTGCTTAGCCCAAGTTAGCAATTTAAAGTGCCCTCTAAGCAGGCTGAGGAGGATTTAAGCTCTCCACCCTGCAGGGTTTGAGAAATCATTAGAGACACAGGGTCACTCCCTACAAAGATGCAGTAACAACAAAAGTGATTCTGCCAGGGTCTGATCTGGGAAAGACACGTCCCCAACTCTGAGGAGGGTATAGGCAACAGTGAAAAATAATCATGGGGTGGAATCAACAGAAAAACTCTGGAAATATGAATAATCAGAGTAGATCAACTCCCCCAAGGAATGACAAGGTAGGTACAGCACAAGATCCCTTGCATAAGCAAATGGTTGAGATGTTAGAAATCAAATTCAGAGTCTGGATAGCAAATAAGGTCAGTGGAATTGAGGAAAAGATGGAATTAGAATTTCAAGCAGCAATCCAAAAGATGTCTCAGGAATTCAACGAATTCAAAGACAAAATGACCAAAGATTTTGACACATTGAGACAAGAAGATGCAGCCCTTAAAGATCTGAGAAATACAGTAGAATCCCTCAGTAACAGAATGGAGCAAGCAGAAGAAAGGATTTCTGACATGGAAGACAAGGCTTTGGAACACTCCCAAACTTCCAAAGAGGTAGAGAAATGGAAGGCAAAAACAGATCATTCTCTCAGAAAGCTCTGGGATAACTCAAAGAAAACCAATATTCGCCTTATATGGATACCTGAAAAGGATGAAGTGGCATCACGAGGCACAGAGTCTCTTCTTTATGAGATTATGAAACAGAACTTCCCAGACATGCCAAGAGATTCTGAAATTCAGATAGCAGTTTCAGGACCACAGCACGACCCAACCCAAATAAGACATCCTCCAGGCACATCATAATTAAGTTCACAAAACTTAATATGAAGTAGAAAATTCTGAAAGCAGCCAGATGTTAGAAATCCATTACTTACCAGGGGAAGAATATTAGAATAACTGCAGATTTCTCTGATCAAACCTTTCAAGCTAGAAGAGAATGGTCATCGACTTTCAATCTTCTAAAACAAAAGAACTTTCAACCCAGGATCTTTTATCCAGCTAAACTGAGTTTTATTTACAATGGAGAAATTAAATACTTCAACGACATCCACATGCTGAAGAAATTTGCTATAACTCAGCCAGCTCTCCAGGATATTCTCAAACCTATCCTCCACAATAACCAGCGAAAACCTCCACCACAAAAGTAAACTCACCCAGAAACTATTTATCAAATTTCATCTTCCATAGCGAAGAAAGGACTACGGAAGAAAATGTCCACTAGACTTTCTAAAGATTTATCATTACTTTCAATTAATGTGAATGGTTTAAATAGTCCTCTAAAGAGGCACAGGTTCGCTGACTGGATACAAAAACTCAGGCCACACATATGCTGCATACAAGAATCTCACCTTAGCTTAAAAGAAAAATTTAGACTCAAGGTGAAGGGATGGTCATCTATATTCCAGGCAAATGGAAAACAGAAAAAAGCAGGTGCCGCAATCTTATTTGCAGATACAATAGGCTTTAAACCAACCAAAGTAAAGACGGACATTTCATATTTCTTAAAGGTACCACTCAATATGATGAGATTTCAATTATTTCTTTGCCCAACCAGACTGCACCTCAATTTATAAGAAAAACTCTAATAGACATGAGTAACGTGATTTCCTCCAGCTCCATAGTAGTTGGAGATGTTAATACTCCTTTAGCAATGTTGGATAGATCCTCCAAAAAGAAGCAAAGTAAAGAAATTTTAGATTTGAACTTAACCATTCAACATCTGGATTTAACAGACATCTACAGAACTTTTCATCCTAATAAAATCGAACACACGTTTTTAAAATAATCATACGAATAGGAGTAAAAGGGTTGGAGGATTACATCACAAAGTTTAGAGTTGGGGCTTGAATCGAGTTGGGGGTGTATTTTTCTATCTAATTCTCATCAGAAAAAGATCACTTGGTAAATCTAACTACTCCAGAAAGTGGGAACATCAGCCTCTCAAAACCTGCAACGTTTTCTCCAAGGAGGAAGTGAATTTTCCTGGACTAGGGAGCCAAGATGGCGATCTGTAGCCAGCTTTCTGCAGAGGTTCCCATCCAGAAGGAGAGTTAAAGGACAGAAACTCAGCAAGGAAGTCGAAGGTTTGGATCTGAGCCAAAAGAAAAGGTCGAAGAGCGCACATCAACCCTGTTAGGGCGACCTGAGACGCCGAGGACACAAAGAAAAAGGTACAGAGTACATCACTAAGTGGACGGGAGTCCCCTCCCCCATGAGATCAGCTCGCAGCATACTCCATACCTCCATACAAACAAGCGAGCAGAGTTTGGATGTCCTGCCACTCTACCCCACAGGGAGGACCCTCTAAAACCCAGACCTCCTTCCCCTAATAGGGTGCCACAGCGTTCTCCAGCCAAGCATAAAACTGTATATACTCTCTACCTACAAGTTGATGTTCCTGGTGTTCCCCTCCACTCTCACCCCAAGGTCTGGAGACCGGTTCCCCACAGAGTCCAAATTCTTAGAGATTTTCTCCAGGGGTTTGGACGGGCACAAACTTGCTGAACTGTGCTGGTTTACCGGCTCAGAGTGTTTCATGGAGAGAGCCGTGACGAGACCTGGCTGGTGGAGGGTCTCCTGAGGCACGAAACAGCAACCAGCTCCGGGAACAATAGCTGGAGAGCTGCATCCCTGGGGATGTTTTGAGGAGACACTCCCAGTCTTGTGGGCAACCAGGGGAAGCGGCAGCTTCTCCGGTGCCGGTGCCGGAAGATCAAACCAGCAACCAAGGCACACAAAAGATTTACCTGAGGCGGTACCAGCGGGGACACAAAGCAGGGAATAGAATACTCACAGAGGGGCTGCTTTGCTTAACCTGGCCCTCAGGGAATTAAAGCTGAGACAAAGGGCTGGAACTCACAGACTGAGTAAAACCCATTTGCAGCCACAGTCTCATCAGGGAAAATAGCCTTGACAGAAATAAATTCTGCGAACTTGTTCTGTTCCAGCAGCAATATCAATCAGAGACAGGGCTGGAACTGAGTGAATTGCCCCAGCCCCTGTTAAGTACCCAAGTTGTCAGGCCGCACCTCCCCCTGCCAAACAGTGACAGGGAGAAGCGGACTGGTTGAGGAGCCGCAGACCTCACTGTGACCCAGGCAGGCACAAACCTCTGGAGCATCTGCTCATTGGAGGAAACTGATCACAACTGTTACCACCAACTGGGTGTGACAGAGGGGCAATGTTGGGAAGGAGGCATCAA
>CAUYON010068765.1:0-23519 GCA_963573935.1 Arctocebus calabarensis
AGACAGACGAATGGCTAACAAACATATGAAAAAATGCTCATCATCCCTAATTATTAGAGAAATGCAAATCAAAACCACCCTGAGATACCATCTAACTCCAGTGAGAATGACCCACATCACAAAATCTCAAAACTGCAGATGCTGGTGTGGATGTAGAGAGAAGGGGACACTTTTACACTGCTGGTGGGACTGCAAACTGATACAACCTTTTTGGAAGGAAGTATGGAGAACTCTCAAAGAACTCAAGCTAGACCTCCCATTTGATCCTGCAATCCCATTACTAGGCAACTACCCAGAAGGGAAAAAAATCCTTGTATCATAAGGACACTTGCACTAGACTGTTTATTGCAGCTCAATTTACGATCGCGAAAATGTGGAAACAACCTAAATGCCCACCAATCCAGGAATGGATTAACAAACTATGGTATATATACACTATGGAATACTATTCAGCCATTAAAAAAAATGGAGACTTTACAGCCTTGTATTAACCTGGATGGAAGTGGAACACATTATTCTTAGTAAAGCATCTCAAGAATGGAGAAGCATGAATCCCATGTACTCAAGTTTGATATGAGGACAATTAATGACAATTACTGACACGGTGGGGGTGAGGGAAGGGGAGAGTAGAGAGAGGAAGAATGAGGGAGGGGTGGGGAAAGGAAGAGCAGAGAGAGGGAAGGAGTGAGGGGGTGGGGTCTTGGGGTCTGGGTGTGTGCCACACCTTTTGGGGGCAAAACACGATTGTAAGAGGGACTTTTCCCAAAAAATGCAACCAGTATAACATGGTTTATTGTACCCTCAATGAATCCCCAACAATAAAAAAAAAAAAAAAAGACAAAAAGCATTGGGAAGATGTCTACTGTCTATTATTATACTTTTAAAGTAATTTTTACTATTATTTAGCAAAAACTTTTTATTTCCAAATTTTTACTAAGGTGCCAAAATCTAGTAACTAAAAGGAACAAGTCAGAGTGACTGGTGACTTGTCTGATTGTACTTCCCAACACAATGAAATAAAACATATTACTTGTAGGCCCAGGGTAATTGTATCTACAGTAGTTAGTTGCCCCTTCCTTAAGGAGGCTACATTGCAAGAAACCCCCAGTGGGTGCCTGAAACCACAGGTAGTACCAAAGCTCGGATATCCTATACAAACATAACTATGGTAAAATTTAATTTATAAATTAGGCACAGTAAGAGATTCAGAGCAATTATAACAGTATGCTATAATAAAAGTTATGACCATGGGCTCTCCCTCTTTCTTTCTCTCCTTCTCTCTCTCTCAACAACTGCTAAAAATGGCTTGGCACCTGTAGCTCAGGAGTAGGACTCTGAGCTGCACATATACCACGTACACCAAGGTTGGTGGATTTGAGCCTGGCTGGGCCTGCTAAACAACAATGACAACTGCAACAAAAAGTAGCTGGGCATTGTGGCGGGTGCCTATACTCCCAGCTCAGGAGACTGAGGCAAAAGAATCGCTTAAGCCCAAGAGTTTGAGGTTGCTGTGAGCAGGGACACCATGGCACTCTACCGAGGGCAACAACGATCAACAGAGTGAAACTTGAAACTTGACCTCAAAAAAAAAAGAACCTGCAAAAAGTGAAATGCAGATAAGCAGGGATACTGTATTATGTTTTAGCAGAGCCATGCCCAGTGTGCCACAAAATACCAGTGTAAAATATACTTTCGGAGGGCTATACGTGAAAATATTAGTAGTAGTTATTTTTAGGCATTCAAATTGCTAGTTATAATCACTGTTTTTTTTTTTAATCCCCTCTGTATTTCTACATTTCAACCACAAATCTTTTGTAATAAAAATAAAACTATCTAAACTTCTGGGAAGCAGATACCCTTCCAATACATATAAACCATGCTAATTAATAGCAGCTAAAACTTATGAGGTAGGATAACTAAGTTTGCAAACTCATCCTCGAAAAAGTGCTACCTATGTCATTGCTGAATATTGCTATGGTCACCTTTGAGGTTCTTCCCCTGGTAAGCTGTGCACTGATGCCTAGTCCACTCTTTAAAGCAGCTTTCCTATGACAAGTTTGCAAACTCAGTTGTCACACCTCTAATGATGACTGCTCTGATGGCCATTCCAAAAAAAGCGCTTCAAAATTGCAATGAAGGATAGATGAGGAACCAAGGTTGGGGCACGGTTTCCCAGGGGGAGTATTTCAAAGGTGACCATAGTGCCATTCAGCGATGAAGTATGCAGCACCATTTCTAAGATGAATTCACACACTTAATTTTCTAACCTTGTGTGGTGCATTTTCTATGTGCCAATCACTATTCTATGGGTTGCAAATACAATAACTTATTTAGTGCTCAGAATAACTTATTGAGGTGGAAAGTATAATATCCCCAATACATAGATGAGGAAACTGAGGCACAGAGGGCTGGAATAACTTGCCTACAGTCAAGCACTCTTAGTACGAAGCCAAAAAGCCAGTACTAAAAATACAATCTCATTCCACAATTTGCATTCTTAACCACTGTGCCATCCCATCACACAATGAACACGTGTCGAGTGGCATAACAATTACTACTCAGAGAGCGCTTGAAACATTGAAAAACAATTACCAGAAAAGTCCATGAATGGGGAAAAAAAGCATTAAAAGATTAGCAGGAATCATTTTTCTATAGTAGAATCAGGAATGGTTTCTTCTTATTCCTAGTGTTTTTGTATTTTCCAACATTTATTTAATAATTGCACATCTTCTGTAGTTTTGGCAATTGGTTTTTTTTCCCCCATTTGTTTGTTTGTTTTTTTGGCTGGGGATGGGTTTGAATCCACCACCTCCAGCATATGGGGCCGGTGCCGTACTCCTTTGAGCCACAGATGCTGCCCCATCTTCTGTAGTTTTGTTAGTCTTTTCTTAAAAAGTAATGAAATCAATAGTCAGAAGCTATCATAGGAGAAGGCCCTAGAATACATTCTCAAGTCAACATACAAATGCTAGAGACAAATCTTATGAAGAGTTTCAAATTCAAATTCCAGAAAATTCAGCATGCCCGGGACTTTACCTAACAAATGCAAGCAATGTAACCTGGTTCTTTGTACCCTCAATGAATCCCCGACAACAATAACAACAAAAAGTGATCCAATAGAGTGTGGCATACTGACAAATTCAAACACTAAATCAGGCTTCTGCTGAGAAAGCAGACAAATAGCGTCACCATAGCGTCAACCAATCTTGGAGTTATCACAGGAGCAAATCTGAGGAGTTCATGTAGATGTCTAGGCTCTAAATTAGGTAGCCGAGCTCTAACAAGTATTTGGAAAGGCTGGGATACAGGCCCCACCTACCATCCTCCTCAAAAGCACTTTGAACTGTTCGCCTTCTATTCATAAAGATGATTGATTGAGTGGTAGTCAACATACTCTGCTTTTTGAGAAAGGAAGGTAGCAATAGCATAGTGTAGAGTCTGCACAGTTGATAGAGATGGACCTTAAATTTGGCCTAAGGTTTCTGGAAGCCAACTGAACAAGAGTAAACGGAGCACCTTACAATTTCTAGAACACATAAGATAAAATGAGCTGATTTCCATGAAAAGGTCCAACTAGCTTTAATTCCAGAACCAAAGAATTGACACAAATAAGGTGCTGTGTAATATAATGAACAGTATCTTTATCATAAAAATGATGTGTTTAACAGACTAATTCTGTGAAGCCAAAATTCAAATCAATAATACACATGAGCATTCACACACACACACACACATACACAAACATATTTGCACACACACCAGGTTAGGAATGCTAGGTAATATGACTCTATTTTGTGATGGCAAGCCCTTTGCAGATCTAGTTCAATCTCTGAGAATGTTTAAGAATATTTCTGGCCTTTTGTCCTCCCTCTCTAGACTTATAATTTGTATGAGTTGAGTCCCAGGATCAGACAGGAACAGTCGCTTTTCTACTACACACTTGTTGCTATGGGCTTTCAATATTTATTGACTGTGACAGGGCAGAGATTATTCAGTTGTCAGGTCACTAGACTGTAAACTTCTTCAAGTTGAGATCGTATCTCTTACCAACTTTTATTGGTCTGTATCTTAATGCTTAGTACAAAGTTATGAATCAGACGGTCGTCTCAATGTTAAAACTGAACTGATTTGTGGTTTAGCATAGATTTTTCCAGGGTGGTTGAACTTAAGAAGTAAGAAAAAAGGAGAAGTATGTTAGGGTGCTCAAATAGATGCTCAGGCAAGAAATACCCTCTTATA
This sequence comes from Arctocebus calabarensis, assembly GCA_963573935.1. Taxonomy (NCBI): domain Eukaryota; kingdom Metazoa; phylum Chordata; class Mammalia; order Primates; family Lorisidae; genus Arctocebus; species Arctocebus calabarensis. The sequence goes on from CAUYON010068765.1 coordinate 4,240, forward strand.
TGTTTCTGGTCAATGATTTTAAACAGGTGTCATTATCCATCTGCATATTTAAAGTTTGCTTCCTAATTTAATCTTTACTTTTGCCTGGGATCCCTTGGATCTGAGTGACTCTGTGTACCACCAGTTGGGGCCAGAGCGTTAACAGCTGGAACTGAAGGTTCAGACTTCTCCAGAACAGCCTACCCTAAAGCACTATGCTGAAAGTCCGAGGGTGTTTGAAGCCAACAACCACATAGGGACAGAAGGAAATGACAGCTTCAACTGTCATCTGAGTGTCATCAGAAGGGTATTCCAGGAGTGAAGCATGGTCCCAAAAAGGTATTATAAGAGCTTACACAAATAATGTGTAATATAGCATGGGTTGAAGAGTACAGGGGCTCTTATCAGAGAAGTGGCTCCAAGTTCCCAACTCTTCTCCTTCTTGTGTCCCACTCACGTAGAAGCCACTATTTAAGATGGAGCCATAGATGAGCACATTATATATAGGTAGGAAGGAATGTCTTAATGCATTTTAGTCATTTGCTGTGTTCTAGAAAAAAATTCTCTTTTAATATTTATAAATAACAAAATTATCTCCATGTCATGGGAGATAACTGACATTCAGAATAGTTAAATAATAATTTAATATTTTAATTTTCCAAGGAGACAAGAGTTCTGCTTCCAAAGACTGTATTCTTCCCCTTACACACCTGAAACATTTAAAAGTATTATGATCAGTCTCCTTAAGATGTGTTTCAACAACTAGGGACACATCAACTGCTGATGGTCCCCGTGCAGTGGCTCCTTCCTCCAGGGATGTGGCACGTGGCTGGATTCTTTGGGCTCTTCAATTATTTTAAGCTGTGACTGCCTTACCACCAGCTCTAGCCAGGATTAATCACTCTAGTTCCTGGACAACTGTCATTCCAACTTCCAGGACCAGAAGTATCATGTCTGTTTCACGTTGGTCACCAGCCTTCATCACATAGATGATCATATTCACGATTTATATTCTTCCTCTAAACTGGTTTCATCTCTCATATTGTCCTATGTGACCGGACTTTCCCACTCAGCCTTTCAGAGACTGTTGTTCATGATCATGGAATTCTTTTACATATGCCATTTCTTCTCCTAATGTTCTCTTCATGTTCTTGACCTGATCAAAACTTGAAGGTGCCCTAAAGGCACTGCTTCCTTCCCTCTCTCCATAAATAATGACAATTTTCCTCTACTTTGTTTCCATGCTCTCTCAGTTCCTTGACCTCCTAAACTCCAACAATCTCTTCCACTGTTCAACCTCTGCTACATAGTCATGCCAAAGACTTCATCCTCACCACTCATGGCATTGCCTTCAAAATTTCAGTTTCAAACATACTTCTGGCAGTTATCTTCTACCATTATTGATCCTTTCAGCTTAACTGTTGCTAACACTTTATAATTTTATGACTTCACTGAAAATTGTTCCTACCATTTATTTCAGTCTCCATCTTGCCACTGACCTTCCCAATTCTTTTCTAATCCAGCCCAGATTTCATGGTCAGTACACTCACCCTTTTGTGAGCATCCTTAACTGCCTTGCTCCACTCACCCTCCATTGCACTCAGCTAACAATACATCAGCCCTGGTTAAGCTTATTTACTCAGTGTTTGCAAACAAACCATTGAGCACTGCAGGAGAAAATAATGTGCCCACACTTACTGCACTCCCTTCATTTAGGACTACGAACCTTAATTTGGCCTTCAAAAATACATGGTGGGCTGGACATGATAGCTTGCACCTGTAATTCTAACACTTTTGGAGCCTTTCATAGGAAGATTGCTTGGGCTGAGAAGTTTGAGATCAGCTTGAGCAAGAACAAGACCCTATCACTACTAAAACAGACAAATGAGCAGGCATTACAGCAGACACCAATAGTCCCAGCTACTCTGGAGGCTAAGGAAGGAGCAGAGCTTGAACCTAGGAGTTTGAGGTTGCTGTGAGCTATGACAATGCCACAGCACTATACTGAGGGTGACAGAATGTGACTCTGTACCAAAAAATAATACATGATGATGCAAGTTTGCCTATTAAATTTTCCTCTCTTCAAAAGATTTACACCTTCTGTGATGGTTCTATGTGTCTACTCGACTACGCCGTTGGATGCCAGATATTTGGCTAAACTCTATTCTAGGTGTGTTTCTGGATGAGATTAACATTTCAACTGGTAAACTGAGTAAAGCAGGTTGACCTCCGCATTGTGGGTGGGCCTCACCTAATGTACTGAAGGCCTGAATAGAACAAATGGTTTAGTAAGGGAGAAATTTCTCTCGCTGCCTCACTATCTTCAAGATGGGACATCAGTCTTCCCCCGCCTTCAGACTCCAACTGGTACTTACCCTATTAATTCTCCTGTATCTCTAGCTTGCCAAATGATTCTAAGGCCTTCAACTTGAACTCTAACTCTTACCATCAATTGTCTAGGTGTCCAGCCTGCCACTGTAGATCACAGAACTTCTCAGCATCCATAACCACATAAGCCAATTCCATATACATATACAGAGAGAGGGAATCAAGTCTTCGGTATTCTATAAGAACTACTTACAACACTCTAAGATTCAATGATACCAAACTTAAGTAATTTTCCTTCATCTTCTCTGGTCATACCATCTTAATCTCTTCTTTTGGCTTCCCCTGTTCTGTCACTTCTCTAGTGCTAAAGTACAAGAGAAGGCCCTATTCTTGATACTCTCTTCTCTATGCCCTCCAATTTTAAATAGCATATATATGTTGATGAAACTCAGCTTGACAGCCCAAGTCTAGAACTATCCTTGAACTCTAAACTTCTAGATTCAACTGCCTCCTTGACATCTATCTCTCTTGATTATACTATAGACATTTCAAACTTAACAGGGGCCAAAGAGCACTTTGGGGTCCCCCCCAAAAAACTACTGCTGTTCCATCTCAGTAAATGGCACCATCATCTAGGCCGTTTCTCTGGCTCAAAACCTAGAAGTCAATCTTGAATTCTTTCTTACCCTTCCCACCCTTAGAGCCAATCCACCAGTAAGTCCTTTGTTCCTCCTACCTTCTAAAAAACATCTTACAATAGTGTGCAAAACACACTATTTTATATTGCCCATGAACTTTATGGTCACCCTGTATTAGGGTCATGTCTATCTCAATGTCCTTATATTTGCTATTTCTGTTGCCTAGAATGCTTTCTCCCAAAAATTCACAAGGCTGCCTCCTGCCATCATTAGATGTCACCTCCTCAAAGAACCAGCTAAAGCTTCTGGTGTATAGACACACACACCAGTTATCCTCTCTCGCATTAACCTATGGGAGAGGGTAACTGTTTGAATATGCTTGCGAACAAAAAATATGTTCTAGATGGGCTGAACCAAATGAAATAACATACCATGTTATTAAACTTAGGGTGTTCCTAGAAGATCAATGACTAACAAAATACGTATTCTTGAACACAGAGCTTCAGAAAAGTTATATGGGTAATAAGGATCATTAGGAAAGGAATTATGCCAGAGGTCATCTGCAAAAGATTATAGCCCCAGAAACATCAAAGCATCTTTGACAGGCAGTCATCTGAAAGAAATTATCATTTTAGGACATAGTAGCAGAGATGTAACTTGGCTTGAAGTCACTCCCCAGTTTACTATTCATATTGTTTTAAGAAATCTCCAATTTTCTCCCTGCCTAAAACATAAGTAATGTGGAAATCCCTTGTGTGTCCCTCAAGAGGAAAAAGTTAACTTGACTTTAGTATTTGAATGACAAGGAAGTAATCAATTAGTTTATTAATAATCAGATAATTGAGCAGAGGGCTCCCAAATGAAATGAAAAGTAGGAATAACCAGCAGGGCAATTTTAAGAACCCTCTCTCAGCTTTATAAACTAATCCTCCTCTAATGGCCCCTTTTAATGTAATTTATAGTTTCATCATTACCCTTTTTGTATTAGTAATTATTTCTAAAATACCAAAGAACCATCTTTTTTTCAAGGTCCTTACCATGGTCTGATTTACGACCGAGCTCAAGTTGGACTCTGTCTTTCTGAGGTTTGACATTTCAAAATATTTACTGCTCTTTTACATTAATGCCTTTCTCATGAATCTGAAGGTGACCGTTATTTCTTTCATCGCATTGTAATTAAATGGATCAACTATTGCTTTATTATTTCCACTATTTGTCTGCACAGCACATTAAAACTTTCAGATTAGACAGTGCTATTGAGCACTGTGTGAACTACAACAAACAAATATTTCCGAAAATATAGGGTCCTCTTGATGCATCGCTAAAGGAGCTGTTCCAAGTGAAAGCACAAAATCTTTAATATTTTATTGATCAGATCTAAACCTTCTGCCCAAAGTGGCAATTAAATTTCAATTAAACTGACTGAAAGCATCATATTAAATTTCAGCACTTTACGAGCTATCAGATAATGCTGCAGGACAAATCTTTAGTGTGATCACACTCTTTTCAAATTATATTATCCTGTTCATTCACAATAAAAGTGACAGTTTTAGGTATACTTTCAATATTTCTTAAATATAAACCCTCTAATGAACACATTTTATTGCCTTTAAATCAATTATTATTGGATATTTTAATAAAGTGAATTGAGCACTTTGTTTTACACACTGCTTAGAAGTTATTATATTTTGCAGTCTACACAGCAAAGAATGAATCAGAGGGAGAAAGAGAAATGGCCAAATATCTGAGGGAACAGGAGAAAAAGAACGAGCCATTTATAAGGAGGAAGGCTTCCTGTCCCATGCTATAATATTTAATGATACATGCTAATTAGCATCTGATTAATTTTTTTCCTTTTTGAAATTAAGGTCTAAGTTTTAAAAGCACCTTAGATCACAGTAGGAAAATGTGAGAAATCACAAATTATAACATGACTCTAATCTTATGTATACTTTATTATGGAAATTGGGGATTTTAGGTTTTTTTGTTTCTGCCTCCCTTCCCCTTCAAATTCGTGATTTATGTTGTTACATCTGAGTTCTTCAGAGCCAAAGTCTATGATATAAATAGAATCCTGATGCAGTTGGTTCTTCACCTTGGCCACTCTCGTGATTAATGCAGACTCCAGACTTCAGCATACAATCGAGGTGGTCAGTATTGATTGCCACGGTGGCCAAAATGAATGCTTCAGCTCTGCGCTCTCCAGACCACTCATCACAGCCTCGACACACCACCTTATAATCACTTCATACACAGCTCCATGTGCTGATCCCATTTCATGCATAAATGTACACCATGAATATTCAAGCTGGAGAAATAGCATAGAAGTGCACTCTGAGAGAGAGAAACTAGGTAACAAGATGCCACTACTTTGAAAGAATAAGGATTTCACCCTGCCTTTTGAATACCCTGATGCCTTCATTGCTGAAATTGAAAGGATGCTGGAATAACCTCAGTCTAATCCATTGGAGTGTATTAAATTAAAATTTGGATGAAAATCATAATAATTTTATTAAAATTATTCAATGAGATTACGGTCCCTGAAGTTGAATAATTGAGTCTAGTGTTGATAAGGGACTTTAACAAGTCATTAAAAGTACAGTAGAACCTCTGTAAGCTGGCCACCTAAGGGACCATAACAAACTGGTCAACATACGGAGATGGTCAAATTAAGGAACTCGGCCTGCTGTACTGATGCATTCATGTGGTGCATGTCTGCTCTATGAAAATTAGGTCAAATTAAGGAGGTGGTCATGTAGGAAGGTGATGAACAATGGAGGGTCTACTGTCTGTCTCGAGCTGGCTAAAGGGATCAACAGCAAGGCTGCTCATGTGTGTGGTGACAATCTACAGTGGTGCTCTAGGAAGAATGCCATTTTAATGGATGTGGAGCACATGAACTCTAGCTTTTATATAAAACTCATAGAGCAGAGGAAACTATTATATAAATTTCCTACTTTCTACTGAAGTAGCAGCAGCACCTCCAAGTCTTAAGTTACTCCTTTCTAATCCAATTCTTTCTATTGTGCATGATCTATGTCAGTTGGAAATAGGCAGACATAGTCAATTGTTCACTCTTTAACTAGATGGGTTGTATAATATCTGCTTCCCCTACTAAAAATGTGATTGAAAAATAAAAAGGTATGGTCAAGTGTGGTGGCTCACACCTGTAATCCTAGCACTCTGGGAGGCCAAGGCAGGTGAATTGCCTGAGCTCATGACTTTGGGACCAGCCTGAGCCACAGCAAGACCACATCTCTAAAGACATCCGGGCATTGTGGCGGATGCCTATAGTCCCAGCTATTTGGGAGGCTGAGGCCAAAGAATCGCTTGAACCCAATATTTGGAGGTTGCTGTGAGCTATGATGCCATAGCACTCTACCAAGAGTGACAAATATATAAAGAAATAAATAAATATAAATAAAAAGGTAATAAGAGCAACTTTAAAAGTAAGAAGTGTTTTACCTATTTCAGAATATTAAGTATACTTTGAGCAATCAAAGTGAATCAACAAGACAACAGTCTCTATACAATTTTTATTAAGACAAAATTAATTTGTCCCAGACTCGCATTTTGAAAGAACTCAAAGAAATGTGTCAAAACCAAATTCCACTCATACCATTCCTCACAGACTACAAATAAGGAATGAAAACCCTGGAAACATATTCTACAGCAAAATAATTTTCACTGCTGGCAAATCTCTTTGCATATAATTAAAGTCTTAATTACGACATCAGTCTATTGATTTGGTTCCGTTTTCAGCCAAGGAGAGAGTGTTAACCAGAGACAATCCTGAATGTTCACTCTCTCACATAAGCGACTTAGTGTTTCACATGTTGGCAAAAGGGGTGGTGTCGTAGATGGAGGGTATAACCTCTGCTTGGACTCTTAAAAAAATTAAGCACAGAAGAAAACATATTTCTCAACACACCAAGTTAAAAACCTGGGAGGCTATACACCTGTACTACCTCAGGGAAGGCTGACCAAGCAGAGGAATCCCCCTTCTGACCACGCTGCCTGCCCTCAGCCCAGCCATGAAGATTCATTTTCTCTCCCAGTATCTTCAGAGTCTTCAGGGAGAGCCTGGAAGTGAGAGAACATACCAGAAATGCTATTTATATTGATTCCATCTAAAAGTACAAAAGAAGGGCCGAGCATGTTAGCTCATACCTGTAATTTCCAGCAATTGAGGAGGCCAACTAGGGAAGATCATTTGAAGCCAGGAGTTCAAGACCAGCCTCAGCAACATAGGAAGATGCCCATCTCTACAAACAATAAAGAAAATACCCAAGCATGGTGATACATATCTCAGGAGGCTGAAGCAGCAGGATTTTCTGAGCCCAGGAGTTAAAGGTTGCAGTGAGTTATGATGTGCCACTGTGCGCTAGGCCAGACAACAACATAGAGAAACTCTTGTCTCAAAAAAAAAAAATTAGTATAATAAAAATCCAAAGTAAAATTAATCTTTCTTCAAACTAAAAATATGAGGCCCGAGTGTGGTAGCTCATGCCTGTAATCCTGGCACTCCGGGAGGCTGAGGCAGGTCGATTGCCTGAGCTCACAGATTCAAGACCAGTCTGAGCAAGAGCAAGACCCAATCTCTAAAAATAGTCAGGTATTGTGTCAGGTACCTGTAATCCCAGCTACTCGGGAGGCTGAGGCAAGAGGATCACTTGACCCCAAGAATTTGAGGTTCCTGTGAGCTATAACACCAGGGCACTCTACAAAGGGTGAAAAAGCAAGACTCTATCTCAAAAACACAACAAAAAAAACCTTAATATATGGTTTGACACTGACAACCTCACTCAGACACATGTCATAGCACCAGAGGTAGACAGAGCAAAGAATGGCCTCTACAAGAACAGGGAGGACCCTCCTGTGCTCAGCCTTTCCCGGAACATAATAAGTCGACAGGCTTCCAGGTAATGTTTTCTAGTTTCAACTAGCCCTTACAAGATGACCAGATGGTTTTAAAAGAAAAACTGTGGTACCACATTCTACTAGTGATCAGGCACTTCTCTTATTCCTAATCAAGTGCTTCATCATTTATACAAGTGAAAAAATAAATTAATGTAGCAAAAATTCAGGCAAAAAGGTTTAAAGCTATTAACATTCTTATTGGAAATCTGAGTTAACATTCACAATCAGTAATAACGACCTTTACCCTATTCATGAAATGTGTATTTTTCGAGCACCCCTACTACAGGTCGAGTAGTAGATGACGCTCACGGGACATTGACAGTGAATAAAGAGGTCTCTACATTCCTGGGAGAGGAAAAAGGGGTATAAGAGACCAAATAAGCAAATTACATGCAACATTCAATGGTGGTAGGAGAAAAACGAGGTGGGGTAGAAAGAAAGATGGGAATGCCAGAGAAGGGCTTAAAATTTTAAATAAGCTTATCAAGGAAAGCTTCACTGAGATACTAACATGTGATAAAAATAGTAAGTGATGATCAGCAAGACATATCAAAACTAAACATCCACGCTGTGAAAACCAACATCTACGGTTTGACAGTGGAGACACCCATGTGTTTAAAAAATGATACCCCATCTTAAAGTTTTTTAAAGACATATTTCAAAATATCTCATTCTTTTAAATATTTAATTTTGTGTACATTTTTAAAATAGCACAGTAGAACTTGTATTTACAAATAGACAAATACTTATATTTATTAGAGATGAGCTCTAGAAAGTACTCCTGCACTACAGCTGAAGTAATTTTTCTAAAACAATTTTATCACCCATTGCTTTATTGAAAGCCTTGCCATGGTTTCTGATTGCATTAAAGAATACAGCCATTAATAAGTTTCACCAGTATTATTAAAGGCAGAGTATCAATGTCTTTATATAGTGATCAATAAAATGCCATGAAGGCTATCTGTAACAGTACGATCAAAACATTTCTGATTGTATATGAAGCACATTGTGCCCTATGAACGCATCAATGTACAAAATTATGATTCAATAAAATTATTAAAAAAAAAAATACAGCCAGATTCTTGACTTGGCTCTTGACACCCTACTTGACCAGACTGCTCTCTTTCACCACTCGCCTTCATTTCAGTGAGACTGAACTCCCAATTTCTAGAGGAGATTGTGCTCTTTCTCCACTCCTGGCCTTCATGCCCACTATTCCTTCAAATGGGCACACTTTTCAGGGACCACCCTCACTCTCAGAACCTTCCCACTTTTCACCTGGTCAAGAGCTCCCTGTCCTTCATGGTAGGGATCACTTCAGAAGTGACTTCCTCTAGGAGAGCTCAACCAGGCCAATTTAGTTGTCCTCTTTGGTGATCATCCCATCTCGTTTATTCCAGCTGTTCATGAGCAATAGGAGAGCATGGATTTATCCTGAGCCATTGTCATGGTCCCAAGAGGTCAAACCAGTGCCGGGCACTTAATAGGCATTTCAAGCATCTTTGTTAAATGGGTAAATGAATAAACACCGGTAGCTACAGCATCTTTATGTGTTGCCTCCAATTTTGTAGCATATGCAATGGAGGTCAGAGCCCCATGGATTGTGCTCTTGTGAGAGTTGCTCTTTATATAGATGTATAACAGGATTTTTTTTATCCTGTACCTTAATTATTTCCAACTTGGATAGTGTAAACACTGGTAGAATTTGATAAGCTCATAGTGCTTTGGAAGGTGCCTGAATACACCAAAAATATTTATAATCACATGAGATTTCTTTGAGAATGTAGGAAACAGTCCTCAATTAGGGCAAAGCTGTGTTCATTGATGATCAATTTTCACAAGGCACAATGTCGAGTAAATAATCTCTATAATTTTATTTTGGACTACAGTGAAGATTGCTGTTTGTTTGAATTTACAAAGTTGAAATAATTGCTATTCTCTCATATGTTGTCTTGATTTTTTACGATCACACTGTAAATATAGGAAGTGGGGTGATGTGAATAATAACACTGTACGTGTCTCCATTGTATGTTTTCGTATATATAGTGAGTGCGGGGAAAGCGGATATCCAGATGTGTCTTTCCAGAAGCTGCCCTTACCTCACTGATGCCTGGAGGAGGGACGTAGTCTGAGATTCCACAGGATCCCATCTTCTTAATGATGCTCACTGGGGACACACAGAAGTGATTAACTGTGGCTACAAGGAACTAGACCCTCCTCCTTCAGAAATACTGATCACACTCCCCCAGCTAGAAATTATGTAGGTCTTAACCCTTCCCAGGTGCACCAATCCCCTAATTGCTCAAACCCTGGAGCAGCAAAATGACTTGACAAAAAGAAAAATGTGTTAGGAGCAGACATACCTAGACTGGCTCGTGGACTAGTCAGACTACATTCTTTTCACGGAGTAGTCCCGATTTCCTTTCTTCGTTTTTTCCTAAAACCAACACCAATTATTGATGTATAATAAGAGGCAACCCCTAGTTTTAACCAGAAAAAAATCAAAATCAATGATTATAAATATAGAAAGTGATGCTGTTAGTTTCTAAGGACATACTCTTGGCATTAAAGCAAAAGCAGTCCACAATCTGAGCTGTGTGCTGTGTTGCTAAAGCACATGATATTTGAGAATCATTTTTGTCCATGATTCAGTATGTTTGCTTTACTTTTCGCTGTAAATACTTTTTTCATACAATTCTGCCTTTCCTTCCAAGGCAGACGTGTGTAAGCACTCTTGACAAACTGATCAAACCATTTGATGGCCATTTACTGGCTGGCCGTTCTTTGCATATCCCGTACCTCCTATGTATTTATAAATTTCCAAAAGTAACAAAAGACTAATTTGAATTGCATTTTAGCAGAGCAATTTGGTGATTATTTTCATGCTTGCATTTTATTTGACTACAAGGAAGGTGGTCAGAAAAGGCTTCACGTAAGAGATACAGTAGACAAGTAAAGGAAGGAGGAAATGGTGATGAAGAGAAAGGCTCTCTGCTGTGCTCAGAAAGTGCTTTGCATTTCATTGAGTCCTTACAATCCATTCTCAAGTACGGTAGCTCTGTTGTGTGAGCAAATCTCTTTGCCTACACCATAGTAATTGAACTTTTACAGATTTCTCAAGTACAGCAGAACTGCTGCTAAATCAGAAAGGGTGAGCTGAAGCCCGCTCCACTACACTGTACTCACTCATCTCCAGTGCCATGCTGGATTTATTTTTGACACTAGGAAAAGAACTATGAATTTTTGTCAACTGCAGCATGGGAATTTACATTTGTTCTATAAAATGCACTGAAAGGACCAGCCTGCTCTTTGAGTATAGGAAATGTAATCTATCCAACCCTCAATAAACTTGAGAATATATATCTGGTTAAACCCATCTGAAATGAGATGCAGTCCTGGCAAGATGGTGGGCTCAGAAAAGCTGGCAATAAAAGTAGATATACAGTATCTGACATCAGATTGTTTCAGGCTTAATTTCAGTAAAGTAATAATGTCGGGAAACGAAATGCTCTGTGATGCACAGATTGATACCATGAGATGGAAAGTAAGCAATGCCTTATGAACACAACCATTTTCGACTTGATATTATACGTAAAGAATAGAGCAATATTCAATGTACTATCTCCAGATTTGCAGTTATAAAAGTTGCCCAAGATAGTGGTCAGGGAAAGGGAGAAGATATGGCAAAATATATTCTTCTATAAATAAAATTGAATAGGACTATATTGCTCTGAAATGTGCTCTGTGTAAATGCCCTCCACAATTTGCCCTGGGTAGCAAGTAATCGCCCATATTCAATGAGAAGAAGCCTTCAAACACAGAATGTTAAACAAAGAATGTGTATGCATCATAGTCAAAAGAAACAAAAGCTCCTCGGTGGCCCTTCCAGCCTCAATGGCAGAGATGCATGAAATAATTGGTGAAAGGCAATGAATATCTTGAAAAACTCAAGCAATGAAAGCCCAGTTCCATTTATTTTTCTCTTAAATTGCTTTTTCCAGTCAATAAATAATCACATAATCACATCCTACTACCAGGAGAACACACATGGTTGCCGCCCGTAGCAGGTTTCATCTGTGGGCTCCCACCTCTCGCCAGGAGTCCAAATGTCAGGTCTGCTTGGGCTTTCATCTTTACAAACGTCAAGCACGTTTTGTCTTCAGAAACAATGGTGTTTCTGGTTTTTACTTGTCCTGTGTGAAAGATCACTCCCTGGTCTCCTTTCTCTTTAGGAGAAGACATTATAGCAAGTTCAGGGACAGATCAAGTTTGTGAAAAATGAAGTAAACCACGCTTGTAAGGGCAAAAGCACAGATACAAAGAGACACTCCACACCCTCTGCACCCCCCCCACTTTTCCTACCCAAATATGACTAGATGCCCTAACAAAGAGATTCCTTGGACATAGACCCTTAAACACCAAGGCAATAAGAATAGATCATTATTCTTTATAATTCTAGAAAATATGGCAAGAAAATATTATGACAAGAATAGATAATTATTTGTTATAATTCTAGAAAATATTATGGCAAGCTTAAATCAACAGCTATTCCATAATTAAAAAATTATTTCCAAATCCATTTAGTTCACTAGTAAGTATGTTCCCCTTTATACTGTGAGATGGATGAAAGACAGAAGTCATATTTTTTTTCTTGCACCTCCAAAATAATGAAGAGGTTACTGACAAGTCAATATTGTTGCTATTAATAGTTGCCTCCCTAAGCCGTTTTGGGGGAGACGTGGTGCCTTCCTCAATTTGTATACCGTGGTCTGTCCTCTGTCATTCCCTTTCTCTTTAATCTTGTTTGAGTGTACAGCTCACTCGTCCTTATTTTATTGACTCAATCACAGGCGCACTGTCACTTTTTATAAAATGGTCACTGCAGAATCACATCAAGCAAATTTTTGATTCTGCAGTCGGTAATTTAGTGCCTTTATGGAATTGCAATTTCAGGGCTCACTGCTTGTTTTTCTAAAATGTACTTTAGGAATTAGTTACTCCAGCCACAAATCAGTTGAATTTATGCACAGTTGTAATACAGTTTATGGCCTCATGGTACATTGCTTCAAAAACAGCAGATGTGAAATTATGATAAATATAATGAGTGTTTTTTTGCCTGATCTAGTGGAGGAGAGAAGGATCTGGAGCGTGTTTACCTATCCCATACAGTACATTTAATGTCTTAGTCAGGGGCCCTGACAATGGCTGATTAATGTCCTCATCTCCTTTATTAAAGATAAGAGTAGCACTGCAGTCAGGAGATAGAAAGCACACCATAAATCTTCGTAAAATGAGCAGTCAAATAATCACTCATCAGAAATAAAATCTACATACATTAACACTAACACTCAGCCTTCCATGCACGCTCCCATAAAAAGCGAGAAGAGACGGCGGCCGCGAAGTTTTAATTTGAACTAGTTCTTTAAGTTGAATATTACCAACCCTGTAACCTGGATGCAAAAGCTGGCATTTAAAAGCACATGTGAAAGGAGCAGATGCCTCATCATTACATTAAGAGCATGAAGCAGGCAACAATTAAGCGATTCACTGGAAAGACATAATGCTGATCTATGCTAGCAATTAATCACAGAATACATTAGACAATGATGGGTGACCTACAAATTTTTGACAAAATAATTTTTCATCATGTTGGCGATTTCTTAGCCTAATATGCCTGCAAGGCACAGAGTCAAAACCTGTCATTTATTCCATCTCTCCTTGACAGGCGGCAACCTGTCTTCCAGACAAAATGAACATTATCTGTGCTCACTAGACATTTAGTGCAGGGCTTAGCTTATGACTAATGATAATCGGCAGACAGAAATGTTAGAGTCTGAAATAATGTTCTCTTTGTTAAAGAAATTTCTTGAGGTAGAATTTTTTTTTTCCAAAAGATGTATAAAGATAAAAACTGGTTTTTCTCTGGGTTTTAATGCAGCTGAAAGAAGCAATATTTCCCTCTACCAAAATAAACAGAAGGATGTAACAATTTTTTAAATTAACATCTCATTTGAATATCGACTCTTGCCTGGAAATTTCTTATGTGGGTTGCAATTGAGATACAAAGGAAAAGCTCAGCAGATAGAGCCTTACACGTGAAAATATAGGCAAGCTGTTTTGTGTCCCCGGTTTTATTCTGAATCTGGTGGAAATAAGTTTGAAACACCCTAGGTGTGTGTGCTGCAGCACATAAATAAATGAAGGCTGGGTTGAGAAATGGACTCCCACCACCCCTATTTCTCTTGATTTCTATTGGTCACTGGGGCCTTCAAAGCCTTAGACAACCTAAAACATATTTGGGGGAGGCAATTTTGAGCAAGGCATAAAATCGCAGATTTATCAAATGGATTTAAAATTCCACAAGCAAGTGCTTTCTCTTGTACTTCTAATTAATACAATTGTTCCATGGGCTTTGGATAAAGAGAAATGGAATTTTTTAAAGTTATTTTTCTTCTGCATTCCATGTGCAAAATGCTATCTTCGAGGTAGATTTTTCTTTGGATTCAGGCGCCAAATTCCTATTAGCTTTAATGGGACTTACCCACATGGATAGGAGAATATACCCCTTAGGCTGGAAATTTAAAAGAACAAATGGCAAGAACATCAAAATAGTAAAGTCTAATTTAGATGATCCATAAGCCTGCACGGTTCCTTTCCTGAGAAGGCAAACAAATGTTATGCCTTATGATGTTTCTGACTGTTGTCATATCCCTGTAAATACATCCTCTAGACTCATTAGTTAAGGGGCTCGTCTGTTTTTATCAAGCAATTCAATTCTGGGCTGTATGTGTTTTGGTTGATTTATATTATTTTTTTCAATTTTGTATAATGTGTTATTGCAAGTGGGCATGAGGTTCTTGGGCACTTTGGTCACAGCACCCTACTTTTTACCTGTCATACAGCTCGTGTATCATTCTTTTCCCCAAAATGAAAGGAGGAAAGAAAAACTTAACAGGTTTTTGATCCCCAATCATGGATGTTTTATTAGATTTACTCCAAAGCCCTTCTAGAAGCTATCTGGTTGTTGCATAATTCAGAGCAATAAATGTTATTCTGATCGCTGCTGAAGTTCCATAAACCACGAGTTTGTTTTTATCAGCTTACGAGGCCAGAAAAATAGTCACCTACGTGGCAAAGGGGGATTCATTCTGTTATGATTTGAAACAATTCAATGAAGGATGTTCAGAAAATTGCCTTTCCTCTCTAAACACAGCCAGGGCTTCCAGTTCAGGGATCTGGGTATGTTAACTATGAAAGTTAATATTTAAATGTCTGTCTAATCTCAGGGTAACAAACAACTTTCACCTTTGGTGATCACTAATCCCTCATTTTCTTGGCTTTCATTTTATCTTTTGCAAAATAAATGTGAAACAATGATTGCCCCCTTTCCCCTCTGCTAGGCCTTTCCCCTTTGTCTCTGCCACGTACATGTCTGCGCTCATCACCAGCACCCAACAACCTCTCGGCGCCAGTTAGGAGGCCTCAAGTGCTGCAGCAACTCTCCTGGGCAGGTTGCAACCACGCAGGCGCTGACAGGTTTAACTTCGCTTCCTTGCTGGGCAAAGCTGGTGCTGTGTTCGTTTGTCCCACCACCACACAGGAACCCTTCTGAAAATCCTTTGCTTTATTCCAAACTGAAGTTTCAACAAAAATAAGAATGAGAAATGTAGGACTGTACAGTCAAATGGCCGTTCAATACCAAATACTTGTTAAATGTCACAAAAGAGTAAATTAAACTTTAGAAAAATAAATTAGTATATTAAAATTTAGAAGGCAGCCAGTCTGGCTTGGGGCTATGGAAATAGAGCAGTGTTCCTACTAATTCTGATCCTGGGAGCAGCTTACTTGGTGAGCTCGAGATCCCCCTTCTTATTCTCTTTCAGTTCTTATTACAGCTCTCCCTTTCCCTCTTCTACCCACTCCCCCATCCCCACCAACAGACTCATCGCATACTGTTTCTCTATACACAAAAGAGACAGAGGATCAAACACCAATTCAAACATCTGGTGTTCGAACCATAATTACAGCAGAGTTGCCTAGGCAGATAAGACTGAGAACTTGTAGAAGAAAGTAATTATTGGGTGAATTGCATGAGCTTGACAATAATAACATAGTGCTTGAACATGGAGTATGACTTTGCTCTGGTTTGGGTTGTTTTAGGGGTTTTTGGTTTTGTTTTTGTTTTTGAGACAGGGTCTCATTCTGTCTCCCAGGCTAAGGGCGGTGAAATTGTCATAGCTCATAGTAACCTCAAATTCCTGGGCTCAAGTGTTCCTCCTGCCTCAACCTCCTGAGTAGCTGAAAACTACAGGTGTTTACCACACAAGGCTAACTTTTTCCATTTTATGTAGGGATGGGATCTTGCTATGTTGCTTAGGCTGGTCTTAAACTCCTGGCCTCAAGCAATCTTCCTGCCTTGGCCTTCCAAAGTGCTAGGATTATTGGTGTGAGCCACCATGCCTGGCCTGTTCCTATTTTTAAATCTATACTTTCCCGATTCAGGAATTGTTTCAAAATTATACTTTTGATTTTATGTGTTCTATAGTACTGAATAAACTGTCTAGAAGGTCAAAGTCATAGTATCACTATGTGTTTGAATTGAGGATACTTAGAAACTGTCCAACCAGTACTTGAGTTCTCCTCTGCAACATCTATGCATATTGGTCATCCATGTTTGCTTTTATTCTCCTCCAATGATACAAAATTTACCATAAGTCCTTCTTGCCACAGGAATATAACAAATTTAATAGGAATGGATGTAGAGAGAAGGGAACACTTTTACACTGCTGGTGGGACTACAAACTAACACAACCTTTTTGGAAGGAAGTATGGAGAACCCTCAAAGAACTCAAATTAGATCTCCTATTTGATCCTGCAATCCCCTTACTAGACATCTACCCAGAAGAAAAAAAAAATCATTTTATCAGAAAGACATTTGTACTAGACTATTTATTGCAGCTCAATTTACAATTGCCAAAATGGGGCAACAACCTGAATGCCCACCAACCCAGGAATGGACTAACAAGCTGTGGTATATGTATACCATGGAACACTATTCCGCCATTAAAAGAGATGAAGACTTTACATCTTTTGTATCAACCTTGATAGAGGTGGAGCACATTCTTTTTAGCAAAGTATTACAAGAAGGGAGAAGCAAGAATCCAATGTACTCAATTCTAATATGAAGGCAGTAGATGAGTTAATACAAGATGAGGGATAGAGGAAAGAGGGAGCAGGGAGGGGGAGGGGTTATAGTGCGTGGCACACCTCTTGGGGGCAGGACACAGTGATAAGAGGGACTTTCCCTAACAAATGCAATCAGTGTCACCTAATTCTTTGTACCCTCGATGAATCTCAAACAAACAAACAAAAAAAATAGATGCCGTTTATTTACCATGTATTGAGTATCAGACGTTGGAATGAGACCTTTCCATACATGCTCTTGTTTAAACTCATTTGAAATTTTATAAATCCATTTTAATGATGAAGTAATCAAGACAGACTTTAGAAAACTCCCACAAGAAACAGAACTGCCCAGTTCAGTATAATTCTAAAGACTGTGCTCCTAGCCATTATGGAATAGCACCTCCTTGAAATACAGACACGTGTTGTTTTCATCTTGAAAGATAAGCTGGTTCCTTGAAGGTATCATCATCACTTCCTCCCTGCATGCTCTACTTCCTCTTTTCCAGGAGGCATTTTTAGTCCAGTTTGGCATTTCTAGTTGTCCAAACTATTTCCCATATCACTTAACTCTGATTACCTTCTGTGTCCTTCTCTCTTTTCCTTGGGTATTCTCTTAAAATCTAGCACCTGGGGGCAGTGGGGAATGCATTAATTTTGAAGAGTTCTGCTTGCATCTGAAAACTATACTCCTATTTTTATGGACTGAGATGAAATTAGCTTTCATCTTAGGTAATATTTTGAAAGTGCAAAGCGGTATCACTCAGTTGGCACATGAAAATTGTAGTCCACCCAGAGTATCATGGAGATGTTGTAGGACTATGACACATCTCTCCTGGTCTCATCATCCATGGGTTGTGAAACCCTCACTAGGCCTTGGTTTCCTCCTCTGTAAAAGGAACTCATTTGTGGATTTCTCTTGAAGGCCTACTACAACTAAAATAGCAACTTCTTCCATGTTTGTATGTGTCAATTCTATTCCACAGATTGCTCATTCCCCTACAGGCACACAAAGTTGGGATGAAGCAGGGAGAACATGTTTGGGTCTGGCAAAAAGCAGAAAATTAAATGAAAGAGAAGGTAAAGCTCACTTTAAGAAGAGTTTTATTTACATTTAGATCATATTTTATCTACAATGCGGGACGTGTTGTAAACCTGTGTGGAGTTTAAGCTCCTAAGAGTCGGGTACTTTTTGTCACGGAGATTTTGGCATATTCCCAGGTTCAACCAAAGCAGCAATAATCTTTAAAACAGTCCTTCCAATAAATTGCATTCATCATAAATTAAGTTAGATCAAGTTCTTTGACCATAAATCATATGCAATAGTTCTGTTAAATATCACCAGAATCAGGTATGTTTACAGACCTCTGAATAGAGTAGCATTTTTTTTTATTGAATCATAGCTGTGTACATTAGTTCAATCATGGCATACAGTGTGCGGGCATCACATACAATCTGAGATACGTTCATCGCCTGTTTGACATAACATTCATGAGATTTTCTCATTACTGTGTGAAATCATATGTGTTCTGCATTTAGTAGTTTTCTCCTGACCCTTCAAAGATGCACCTCAAGTGTGTTCTCACCCTTTATCCTCTCTCCCCCTACCCTCTCCCTCCCCTTCCCTTCCTTTCCCCTTTCCCCATCCTTTTGTGCAATAATTGGGTTGTAGCCTTCACCTGAAAGATATAAATTTGCTTCATATTAGGGGCGTATACATTGGATACTTTGTCTTCTATTCTCGAGATACTTTGCTAAGGAGAACATGTTCTAGTTCTATCCATGTAAATATGAAAGAGGATAAGTCACCATCTTTCTTTAAGGCTGCATAATATTCCATGGTGTACATGTATCACTTTTTATTAATCCGTTTGTGGATCAATGGGCACTTGGGCTTCTTCCATGACTTAGCAATTATGAATTGGGCTGCAATAACCAATCTGGTACAGATATCTTTGTTGTAATGTGATTTTTGGTCATCTGGGTATATACCAAGTAAAGGAATTATAGGGTCAAATGGCAAGTCTATTTTTAAATCTCTGAGTGTTCTTCAAATGTCTTTCCAAAAGGGATGTATTAGTTTGCATTCCCACCAGCAATGTAGAAGTGTTCCCTTTTCTCCACATCCACGCCAACATCTCTGGTTTTGGGATTTCATCATGTGGGCTAATCTTACTGGAGTTAGATGATGTCTCAAGGTAGTTTTGATTTGCCTTTCTCTGATGATTAAGG
>CAUYON010068766.1:0-17739 GCA_963573935.1 Arctocebus calabarensis
AGTCCCAGCTGCTAGGGAGGCTGAGGCAAGAGAATCGCTTAAGCCCAAGAGCTGGAGGTTGCTGTGAGCAGTGTGACGCCACGGCACTCTACCCAGGGCGATAAAGTGAGACTCTGTCTCTACAAAAAAAAAAAAAAAAAAGAATATGTTCCAGCTCCATCCAGATAAACATAAAAGATGTGAAGTCTCCATCCTTTTTATGGCTGCATAGTAGTCCATGGTGTACATATACCACAATTTATTAATCCATTCATGGCTCAAGGGACACTTGGGCTGTTTCCATGTCTTGGCTATTATAAACTGGGCTGCAAAAAACATTCTGGTGCAAAAGTCTTTGTTGTGAAATAATTTT
Source organism: Arctocebus calabarensis (assembly GCA_963573935.1). NCBI lineage: Eukaryota > Metazoa > Chordata > Mammalia > Primates > Lorisidae > Arctocebus > Arctocebus calabarensis. The sequence continues at coordinate 353 of CAUYON010068766.1, forward strand.
TGATCATTTGGGTATATACCTAGTAGAGGAATTGCAGGATTGAACAGTAGGTCTACTTTTAGTACCTTGAGTGTTCTCCAAACTTCTTTCCAAAAAAATCCTATTAGCTTGCATTCCCACCAGCAGTGTAGAAGTATTCCCTTCTCTCTGCAACCACACCAACACCTGTAGTTTTGGGATTTTGTGATGTGGGCTAATCTTACTGGAGTTAGATGATATCTCAAAGTGGTTTTGATTTGCATTTCTCTGATGATTAAAGACGATGAGCATTTTTTTCATGTGTTTGTAGGCCATACGCCTGTCTTCATCAGAGTAGTTTCTGTTCAAGTCTCTTGCCCATATAGAAATGGGGTTATTTGTTTAGTTTTCTATTGATTAGCTTTCTTATTGATTAGTTTGAGTTCTCTATAGATTCTAGTTATCAGACCTTTGTCAGAAGCATAACCTGCAAAAATCTTCTCCCGTTCTGAAGGTTGTCTGTTTGCTTTACTAACTGTGCTCTTGGCTATTGAAAAGCTTTTTAGTTTGATCAGATCCCAGTAAAGGATTTTTGATGTTGCTTCAATTACCCGGGGGGTCCTCCTCATAAAGTATTCTCCCAGGCCAATTTCGTCAAGTGTTTCTCCTGCACTCTGTTCTAGTATGTTTACAGTTTTGTGAAAGACTTCATAATTATTGAAAATATTATTAAAACATTTTAACATATTCCTCTCAAAAATTAAAAACAATGAAATTTGAAATTTCAAAAGATTTCATAATATTTTTGAAAAAAAAAATTGACATCAAACAAGGACTCAGTGCCTTGTTACACCTTAAAGTGAGTCCTGAGCACACAGGCCTACAACCTACAGTCTTGAATTTACTGTGGGGACAATAGAAAAAACTGTCACCAGGTTTCAGGGCTGGTAGAGGTCTGAGAATGTCATTGATGTTTTGGGCAGAGACAAAGACACTAGGGCTTAGAGCCAGAAAATGACCTTCCTTGTGGCCTAGAGGGTAGTTAGTAGGAGCTTGAGTAATCATCAGGATTCTGGACTCCTTATACCATGTCTCTCCCACAGATCTCTCAGGAGCAGGCCCTTATGGCCCTGGCCAAGCTTATATGACAGCTATCTGCAGGAAGACCAGTACTTTCTATCAAAGGGTTCTGCCAAAACTAGGCTCAAAACAAAAGTACAAGGGAGAGATCTTTCTTTTCTGAAATAGAATTAGTTTGATCATGTAAGAAAAAATATTAGTTTGGTAAGGTCACCATTAGATCATATGGCACCTTTGTACAAACTAGTAAAATAACACCTCTTCTTAAGACCCTCTACTTCTTTACATCTGTCAGAAAATTCAGAAAAATCTGTCTGAAAATTCAGAAAGACACTTTAGTGCCATCTGTTGGAAAATAGTTGTAACAAATTTATATGTCTAGGATCCTGCTGATGTGAGTGACACACCCCACCCCCTTATATGCAGCACATAGCCTGCACTATTGTTCCCACCCCTTCTTTGCCATATTCTACGAATTGGTCTTTACTCAAGATGGCTGCCTCTTAGTACCACTGTGAGGCCAGTGGTGATGGTCCTTATCGTCATGTCCTTGAAAGCCACATCTGATCTGCATTCTTGGGTTTATTGGTGTGCTTTTGAAGGAAAAAGAATAGAGCAATGGCAGGGAGCCTCTTCTAGGGGCAGGGAGGAGCCTGCAGGGCTGGTGCCCTTGGTGTGCAGAGGCTTCTCTCTGGGCCCCCCTTTCCATCCCCCAAAGTGGTTGATTATTGGAATGAGAAAAGGACATGTTCAGGGATCCTATTACTATCCTGGGAAACTTTGAAAAGTACCCCTAAAAACTGATCAGGGACTCCAGACAGCATTGAGGTTGGAAGGAAAATGAATTGCAACATTATATTCAAAAAAAGAGTTATGGTGGAAATCATTGGAAATCGAATCTTCATTGATGACCTGCATAACCTTAATAAATGCATCAGTTATCTCTATAAACACTTTAACCAACAAGGAAAGTACCAGTAGAGAAAACTGCTAACTGTGCAAGAGGCTCATCTGTTTCCCTAAAGAAGCACAGCAGTACTTTTCCCTAGGAGAAAAGGGCTTTGTATATTCTCTGTAATAAAATGGAGTCTCTTTGAGAGAAATAAAATTGGTCTTTGGAGCCAATGAAGAAAGGCATACATCAGTGGCAGCTCCAACCTCCCATCCAAGAGATTACACACAGGTTGTGCTGGGAACAGGAATCAAGGCCCTGCAGCATTGGAGTGGGGCATAACAGTTTGCAGGACTATTGCTGAGAGCAGCTCTATAGGCACTGGCAGCCGGAGGTAGGGCGGGAGATGATTTTCAGGCCTAATGATGACACTACTCCACTGAGAAAAAGAGTTCATCCTGGATGTCTACAAGAGTTGACAATTCCTTTACTTTACTGACAGCATGAAAAGTCTGGTTCAGCAAGACAAAGCACATGGATGCCTTTTATATCTAGAATCCTGTTAGCTGCCCCTCTGATTCATCCAAAGTCAACAAAAATCAAGTTCTGTACCAGTCAGATTATGCTGCATAACAAACTACTCTGACATTTAGTGGCTTAAAAACAACATCCATCTATGCAGGTCACAATCCTGTGGGTTAGTGATTTGGACTGAGCCCAACTGGGCAGTTCTTTGGTTTCAGCCAGGTTCACGCATGTATTTGCAAGCAGTTAGGGCTTCACTGGTCAGGGAGGGCTTCAGCTGGTGGTCTGTCATCTTCCAACAGACTAGATCAGTCTGCTTGCCTAGAGGCAGGGTAGGGTTACGAAGAAGTTATTGGAAGTGTGCGAGAGTAATCGGGGGCCGAAATGTGGGACAGACAGCATCACCTCCCTGTCATCCAATTATCAAAGCAGGTCTCAGCCAAAATTCAAAGCTGGGAAAATAGACTCTACTACCTGATGAGAATAGCTACAGAGTCCCATGGACATACTGAGAAAGGAAGGTTTGTGGACATTTTTATACTTTATCACTAGAACCAAGTCCAGGTGAGACAGAAACAGAACAAAAGCACAAATCCTGCCTTGAGGAGTCCTCAGACCAATACAGGTCATAAGGAAGCAGTCTGTTAAAATTCTGCTTAATTGGTGCCACAGTAGGGTTATGTTATGTCTCTGGAATTAAAACTGGGGAGCCTGGAATTATTGAAACATTATACCATCAGCAGCCAAAGCTATTGCTAAAGAATCTTATTTCCTGTAACATCCAGCCATAGTTTCATGATTATGTTCTCCTCAACGCAGAAAATGCACATGACTAGCCACATTATTATCTCTCAAAGAAAGATATTTCAAGCAGTTACTTCTTAGACATTTCCATTAAGTCTGGATCTGATTTTCTGGCTGTCTGTGAGATCTGATTTTCTGGCTGTACTGTGGGGATTTGACAACAGTGACTCTTCTTCATTATCCAGGACATTCAGGCCTCCCCTGTAGAAGGGAGAAGGTGGTTGAGATTTGAGAAAAAGAAAGTACATGTGTGGAGATATTAGATCACAGGGTTCTGATAAATGTGGGCTTATGCTGGAAAGAAACCGCCAACACTGAGAAACCAGGAACTCAATGTCTGTTTACAAAACTGGTCTTAAGGATTCAAGCTCAGAGCATAGGACTCTGACCAGTTCTAAGAAAGCTTCTGTTCCCTCCCAGTCATTCAAACTGGGCCATCTTGTTAACTCTATTCACAATGAATGCTTAGGATGTCCTTGGCAATGTGAGTGGAGCTACCTGGAAGCTCTCCTGACAATTCTCATCTTAGGCTAGGCCAGTAGGTCTCCTATTTGGTAGGAAGTGGATAGGAAGATGGGCAGTAAGACAATTCCTGATCTCCACCTACTTTCCCCTTTGAGGAGGTTCCTGCCCATCAGGGTAACTATGGTGCTTTTCTGCATACGTGGCTCATAGTGAAGAAGTCTGAGGGCAAATACACAGATGACAAAAACATTACAAGTGCCCATGAGAGCTAGGTTTGCTTCATGATTTGTGGACGTGCTTCTATTTGTACTCACTGTTGGCAGGAGACTGTAGAGATTTCTGGTTGTAAGGGTTTTCACATTACCAGCTAATGATAATGTGGCACCACAAACTTGCAGTACAACAGTAGATCAAGTGTCTCTGTTTCAATTCCCATATTTAAGAGCATTGAAACAAGGATTTAAGTGCAAGTAGTTTATTTAGTAGGTGATCTTAGGAAAGAATGTTGGAGGGCAGGGAAGAGAAGGAAGCCAGTGAAGGATGTTTATCAATATGGTTACCTCTGTGAACAAGTTCCACTGGGAAACTCTAGTAGAACATATACCTCCGGGTTATCCCACCCAAGGAGGAAGGGAGCTGGAGTTTCATAGTCATACACTTACCATAGTCAGTCATGCTTAACAGCAGTGCAGGGAGGGATGTCTGACCCCAGAAACAGAGGCCACTAAAGCTGGTGAGCAAAGGATAAAAGATCCCCTCTCCTGAGTGTGGGAGAAAAGTAAGCTTTGGGCTACACAAGGTTGCTTCAATGCTTGGTGGCACTACCTGTGATGAGTATAGAAGAAAAACCAGAAAATCATTTTAGCATATGTAAAAAGCCATAAAACCAAATGTAATATCAGAGAGAGAATCTTTTTTAGAACTAAGATAAAGGAAATGGCCATCTTGGATCAGGATAAAGCATCAGTTCTAGATGAGCACACGCTGAGTACTGTGGTGCCCAGACAGCATGAATTCCACAGGTTGAGAGAAACATCTAGATGACAACAAGGGGGGACTTGGACCTGCAGACACTTAGAAAAACCTACCATGTGAGAATAGTATTTATCAAATTATTCTGCAGATGGCTAATATCTATCAGATAGTAATAGTTTCATCAAAAGCCAAATAAACAAGCAAAATGTCAGGCCCCAGATTTCCTCCCCACCAGAGTTAATCAGATCTTTTACCATTCTGCTACACATTATGAATCTCTAAAAGAAAGAGAGAAATAAGGAATGCAGCATTTCCCAAACTTAATTTGCCCTAATGCCTTTGAACAGCTCTAATTAACTAGGGTTCCCCCGCACACAGATTGGGAAATAATATACCAGAAGTATGTTATAAGGAACAAGTAACTCCTAAGATAGCCAGCAGGAAGTCCATGCATTTTGAAAAGTGGCTCTATATAATGCTTTTCTTGCTGGTGTGCTTTCTAAAAACCATCCAACCTGCCAGGTATGGTGGCTCACGCTCATAGCCCTAGCACTCTGGGAGGCTGAAGTGGGTTGATCACTTAAGCTCAGGAGTTTGAGACCAGCCTGAGCAAGAGCAAGACCCCATCTCTACTAAAAATAGAAAAATTACCCAGGTGTTATGGTCAGCACCTGTAGTCCCAGCTGCTTAGGAGGCTGAGGCAAAAGGATTGCTGCATGCCCAAGAGTTTGTAGTTGCTGTGAGCTATGATGACACTGTGGCACTCTACCCAGGTGACAGAGTAAGATTCTGCCTCAAAAAAAAAAAAAAAAAAAAACTACCCTGAGAAGTCCCCCATGCCTTCCAGCCCCCTGAGTTTGGGCCAGGCTGCCTTAGAAGCCAGATGGCTGATTCTCCAGCATTTCTAACTCAGCCTGTCCTATTTCTGCCTTTCAGATGGGCTTCTTTCGCCGAAGGTACAAAGAAATTATCGAAGCTGAGAAAAACCGGAAAGAGAATGAAGACAGTTGGGACTGGGTCCAGAAAAACCAGTGAGCTACTATACCAACCATGTGACCCGATCACTGGCCTGTCATCCTTGATCTTTGTATCTTCCATATTTGGAAGAAAAAAATCTTCTCCAGATTTTTCGGAGGCCCCACTGATGCTGTTCTCTTCCTCATCTATCAAGCCCAGGTGTCAGCCTGAGGCAGCCACTGTGGCCAGGTCACATGACCAGAGCTACCACCACTTTCCTTTATAGATGAACTCTGAACTTTGGAAAGCAAGCTACGGAGCCGAGCAATATTTATGGATGCAACACACGTGGTCAACCCTCAGGGGAAAACTGTTACCTAGAAGTATTTTTATAAATATAAGCCTTTTATACTGATCATGTCTTTATATTTGTATCAATGTTTTATTATTTCTATTAAATAGTTATATAATTCATTCAAGCACTGATATCCGACCTAAAATCGTGGAAGTACATGTACATGAATTAGCAAATTTTAAAGGATAAAAATCTTGTTGTACTTTGGAACTTGCTGTTTAAAAAGAAAAGACTTGCAGATAAAATAAGCTGAAGAAACCTCATGTAATGAATCCGCCAAGCTGACAGTGGTGCCTATAAACTGTGGATGTGGGAAGACCCCTAAGACAGTTCACATCTTTATTGCCTAGAGTCAAGTTTGGAGTTATGTGCTAAAGAACTGTTAAGTGTTTTTTCACGTGTACTTTTCATTGGAAGACTCCCAGCAAGAATCTGGATGGAAAACCTGACTTCTAGCAGTACGCCTGCTCTGTATCACCTTTCTACAGCAGACACCTTGTCCTCCTCACACTTAAATTGGTGGATGAAAACTTGGAGCAGTGCCAGTCGGTCATCTGGTAAACCTCAGAATGACATCTCATCCTGGATGTCGTGTATCAGAGTTCATAGGCCACAGGACAAAATCAGTGCCCCCTCAAGCAAAGACTTGGGTCTGAATGCTTTGAGGCATTGCCTTTGTATCATAATTTCAGTTCAGAGGTCTCCATTTTCCCTAACTCTCTGCTGTCCCAACTAGTGGTAATTGCACATTCCTTCCCAGAGATAACTGTTCAACTTTCATCTTAGTAAGTGTCTTAGGTGGAGTTCCCAAGAAGCAGACCCTGAAGAAGGTTTTGTGCACAAGTCACTTACTAAAGAAGTGCCCCTTGGGGAATACTAGTAAAGGAGGGTGGGGAGAGGAGGAAAGGAAGCAGGACAGGGAAGGGGAAGTAGCCTGGTAAAGGTGCCATTTCAGGGAATATTCCCCAGAGAGCAACATCAGCCCAATCAGGGGAGCTCTAGGGGGTAACTTAGGCCTCCACATAGTCCCACCCTGTGGCAAGGGAGCTGGGCTTTCATATTCCTGCACCCAGGAGAGATGCAAACATTCTGCTCTCAGTTCCAGCTGGCAGAGTGGCCCCAGGAGCTCAGGGGCAGTCCTCTAATGAAAGCCACAGGTGTACCCTCAAACTAGGGAGACACAGAAATGATGCAGAGGGATCTGAGCAGAGCATCATCCCACGCCCTGCATGTGTGAATGCTGAGTTGCAGCCTGCAATATCCAAGGTCTCTGTTTGATAGTGGATACACTGTCAGATGCACTGTGCTGCCTGGTGTTGAGTGCAGCATTATTCTCTAAAAGGTCAACAAGATGATGGGATGTAGCATTCTCAGCATTGCACCTCACTCATAGTGATCACTCAGTAACTGCTAGTAGCTATGGCTGCTCTTCACACTGCTAGATAATCATCTAATAAACAGAAAACATGGGGCTAAGAGCAGCATTTACAAAGAGTTAACAGCTCATTACATACAGCCTGCCTGTCTAAGTCCTACCTACATACAGATGGCATCCAGAGGAAGGAAACACTATGTAAGACCAAGGGCCTTTTTTAGGAGTCTTTCTTAGTTCACTGGAAGCTTACATGTTGAGAGTCTGTGAACATTGGGACAAGGCACAGAACTTAACTTCAAGGGAGACAGGTTTTCCATACACATACTTGGCTGATATTCACAAACATATCTAAACTTTTGGCAAAATTATGAGGGTGCTAGGCAAGTGCAAACCTGATGTGGAGTGTGTGTGTCTTTTAGTTTCTTATTATGCAGTTGACCCTGCTGTGGAAAGATAATATGTCATACTTCCTTCCTGGTGAACATGGAAATAGATAAAAAACCAGAGGCAGGAACTCTGATCTTAGAAGTCAGGGGTGTTGCTTTTAATGTGAATGGAGGCACAGGGGTAGCTACAGAGCAGCACCAGGCAAATTAACCAGTTCTCCATGGAGACTATTATTATGAGCTTTAGCAAAAGCAGTAAGAAAAGCAATCTTGGGGGTTTTAGTTTACTCATTTAACAGCCATTTGTGGGGTGCCTGCTGTGTGGCAGGGAATGTCCTAGGTACTAGAGGTTCCCCAGATATTACCACAGGCACATTTTGCCTTAAGGTGGCAAGCATCCTGCAATGGCATATAGAATGTGGATTTTTTAAAATGGGACCCCACATTGTTGCCACAATCTTTTAATGGACTCTCGTTAGTGTGTCATGTTTTCCTTTAATAAATCATTTAGGATTCTTAGGTGGTAGATGCAGGACAGCTCCAACAGCAGCTTTGGTCAAATGCACTTACAGCCACTAACCTGCCTCCTGGAAGGAGTACAGATGTCCCTTGTGACAGTGTAGAAGGGTGACTGACAGGCCCACAGTTCTGCCAGTCAAAGGGTAAAACCCCATTTCAGAAAGGATGGAGTTCTGTGGGCTAGCTCAGAGCTGGGATCCATTTGATTCTGCCTGAGAGACCCACATGAGTGTGTATACAGGTCACAAAGACTTCATAAGGAAGTTTTAAAGAAAACCGTACTTGGCAACACCAAAAGCAAATACTGGCAGCTACCCCAGGTACCTGTCTGGGGAGGGACAGGGCCTCTATCTGATCATGCTGAGTAGCAGGTGGGCCTACAGGGCCTGTGGAGGTAACCATTTAGCACAATGATAAAGAAGTCAAGAATATTGTTAGAGCTCTTTTAAACTGGGCGGTTCACCAACACCATCCCAATTCAGAAGCCCTCAACATTCTCTCAGGGGAAGCAGGCAGGGTGGGTCGCTTGTCTGTGTTACCCCTCCAGGATATTCCTGGAGATTGCACAATGTACTCTACTTTCTACCCTTCCTGCTTCTATGGGTCCACTCTGGATTCCTACAAGATGTTCTCTTGGGCAGCATTACTTCAGTTTGTTTCAGCTTTTGGTTGTTTGTTTAGTATGTTTTTAACCAATTGTTGGAGGATTCAGAAGCTTTTTAAATATGACAAAGAACCGTTGTAAAAATTGAGTAAAAAATTTTCATAACCAGATTTGCTTATGCTTAATTTATATAGGACTCTGGGGAGTTTGGATCATTCCCAAATGTTTCTGTTTCTTGTTAAAAACAGAAACCCAGCAGCACTCCTGGGAACATCTGGGACCTGTTTTCCATGTGGAAGTGTGACTAGTCCTCTAAACAATCCATGTGCTACACGCTACCTGTTGAACCCCATCATGAAGATTTTGTGTAAAGTCTTTTATGACTTTTATTTTGGGGTTATTTGGGGGTAAGGCATTATGGCCAGGTGAATGCAGTAATGCGTGGATTACACATGAAACATAAACCTAATGAAATGTATGCTTGGTTCAAATGTCTTCAAGAGGTGCTACAAAGATCTGTCATTTCTTGCCTCAGACAAAAGGCAGAAAGTATCATTTCAGAAATGCTTCAAGTATGCACAGTTGTAGTTGATGTTTTGATATATAGGTAATGATCTGCACAGTGGAGAATATTTTCTGAAACAAAGAATGGCTGGAGAGAGGATACAGAGCCAGTAGAGTCAAAATGAACTTTCTAGAATGTCTTCTGATCTTTCAGCACATGGGAAGGATAGTGAACAAATTTCCCAACATGGTGCAATGCTTTATAGCACAATGACCTAGATTTCAGACTTTGTTAACGTTTCTTTTTTTAAAATTCTAACGTGCATGGTGTGACTGGCAGATTGAGTTTAAAAGCTTTAAGAATGATTAATTGCATGGCAAGCACTCACGCTATCTGCACTTCCAGAATGTTACTGATGCATCCATGTACATTTCCACTGAGTAATTTTGGTGATGGGATGTGTGTGTCCCTCCTCACGATGTCACATGAATTAAAGTCTAATCAGTCACTTCTAATTCACTTGCACTGTGTGGGAAATGCCAGGTTTACAAAGATACATGTTTGGAATAAAAATGGCTGCAAATGATTGAGAAGTTTGGTCTGTAATTTCTTTGCTTGTAAGAACTTTTTAAGGGTTTCAGTGTAATACAAGATGCATATTAAGAAGCATGTCAAGGGTGGCGCCTGTGGCTCAGTGGGCAGGACGCCAGCCCCATATACCGAGAGTGGCAGGTTCAAACCCGGCCCCGCCGAACTGCAACAACAACAAAAAAATAGCTGGGCGTTGTGGTGGGCACCTGTAGTCCCAGCTACTCAGGAGGCTGAGGCAAGGGAATCACCTACGCCCAGGAGTTGGAGGTTGCTGTGAGCTGCGTGACACCACGGCACTCTACTGTGGGCTATAAGGTGAAACTCTGTCTCTACAAAAAAAAAAAAAAAAAATTGCCAGGCGTTGTGGTGGGCACCTGTATTCCCAGCTACTTGGGAGGCACAGGCAGGAGAATCACTTGAGCCCAGGAGTTGGAGGTTGCTGTAAGCTGTGGTGCCACAGCAGTCTACCCAGGGGGACAGCTTGAGGCTCTGTCTCAAAAAAACAAAAAAAGAAGCATGTCAAGTTCCTCTCATTCCACATGAACAGTCCACCTGATGTAGCTGAACTTCCTCCAGACTTTGGCCTCCATATTGGTGGCCACCCGCCTCTTTATGTATTACCCACCTGCCCAAGATATACCAGGGAGCTTGATCTTGAGCTAAATGTGCCCAAATTAAATAGGGCAGATTCCTCATTGTTAGACTCATTCTTCCACTTGTCACTCAGCATTTTTTCAGAAGCTTTTTGGTAGCATTCTTACACATTTACAGATATGATATTCTCTTAGATTTTTATTCTGCTTCATCTGTCTAGTTATGTCCTCTTATCCCAAATGTTCATTTGTGTTTTTCTTTGTTCTCTAGATGAAATCAACAAAGTTCTACTTATTTTATCAGTCTTTTAAAGAATAAGCCTTTGGCTATACCAATCAAGTCTTCAGGTTTTTGCTTTGTATTTCATTAATTGCTACTTTTATATTTATTAAAATTTGATATTCTGCCTTTATGGTTAAAAGTCACACACGTACACCCCACACAGTATACAAAAGGTATGAAAAAATACACGGGGAGGGTGACGCCTGTGGCTCAAAGGAGTAAGGCGCTGGCCCCATATGCCGAAGGTGTCGGGTTCAAACCCAGCCCCGGCCAAAAACTACAAAAAGAAAAAAAAAAAAAAAAGAAAGAAAAAATACACAGGGGTTAAGATTGGTTATTTACAGGTGGACAGGATTGTCAGTGTTTTTTCCTTTGATTTCTATGTTGTTTTTACTTGTCTAAATATTACTTTTCTACAGTAAGCATATATTTCTTTTGTAAAAAATGACACATGCAAATTATTTTTAAATAAAATTACGTCTGGAAGGGTATGAATTGCCAAGGAAAACGAGATCTCAAATTGCAGGTGTGGAAAGATTTCTTTCAGCAAAAAGTGTTGATAACCCTGACACTTCTGACAATGGTCCAGTGAGTAATTTCAAACATTTTAATTCTGGATGCTTCCTGGCTTAACAGACCCGCTACCATCATGAATGCTAACTAAATACACTTCTCTAGGGTTGTCTAACCTGTTTTCGTAAGCCAGGAAAGGACGTTGGCAAACTCAATGAGAACAGAAGATACAAAATTAAATAAAAGAAAAATCATTAATTAGTAAGGTCTGTTTCCTCTTCAATCAGTTTTTCAGTCTACGAAATTACCTCTCATCCTTAAAGTCTGTCTTTTCATCTATGGTTAGTAACAGAATTAGTATAAGTGCTTACTTAGAGCTCTGTCAGATTGATTGACAGATATCCATCAGCAAAGCCATCTGTCCCTAAGATCGTGTCCACTCATTCTATGTACACAGCTAAGTAAAGTGAGCATAAAATGATATTATCAGAACTGTGCTGAAATCTGTAACTGTGCCATCAGGGCCTGCTGCCAAGCCTCTGCTTTACTTTGAAGCCTAATCCAAATTATTTTATACTTTACTCAAGGTGATTCTTCAATAATTTATTAAAATCCTAAGAATTAAATGTCAGTGGAAGTATAACTACTACCCTCTCCTTTTTTTTTAAACCAAATTGGTTTCTGCTAAGAGATGGTAGATTAGAAAAAAAATGAAATTATTCCCAATTCCATGTCTATTCAGAACTTATCAATTAGGAGAATATTTGTCTCTATATAATGGAAAACTCCAAAATAATAATGATTTAAACATTAAAGAAATGTGCAGCTCTCTCACACAAAAGAAGGCCGCATGTGGGTCCTTATAGTCTGGGATAGCAGCTTCATGGTCATCAGGATATCAGCTCCTATTTTTCTCAGGATGTAGCTTCCATCCTCAAGGTTGCCTCATGGTCCCAAATGCCTACCAGGGCACCAGCCATCATGTCCACATTCCAAATCAACGGTAAAGGAGGGTAAAATGGCACATACCACCTTCCTCTTAACTAGCCTTCCCAGAAGTCCTGTACAACACTGTTCAGACATATATTATTGTGTATTATTAAAGAGTAAGAGGAGAATGCATGTCGAAGGCAATTATCAATTGCCACACCTACCATGTGTAACATATTCAGAATCTGTAGCTGCCTCAAGCTCTAAAATGTACACTTCAAATCCTTAAATCTAGCTGGATTTAAGCAAAAGGGAAGCCTTTACTTGAGGTAGAGTAGAGAGGATGGGAAATCTCAGGTGCATAGAGTTGGTTAATCATATTCATAATCAAAGTCCTCTCATTTTATGCTAACATTTTTCTTCATGTATACCATCCTTTCTCACATTCCTGTCCCTCCCAGAGGTACCCCAAATCTAAGTAATCAAAAATATGTCCTTAAAAATATTAGTTTGTTTCACTTAAAAGGTACTGGGCCTAAGACTTCAGCCTGTTGTATATTTTCAAGTTGTATGTACATTGCTGTGTTTACATCCAGTTCATTATTTCTAGCTGCAGCATTAAATTCTACATTATGTTTCCCTTGCATTTTTCTCCTCCAGGCCTGCTGAAGACTTCATTGCTTTCACTTGCCCCCTGCAGTGAATACTCCCATGGCCTCTTACAGACCTGAGCTAGACTCTTTGGGTACATATTACTTATATGGTGGTTAAATTCTCATTTTGCTGTCAGATTCTCTCTAAAAACAGTGGATAATCCCAGCAGTAGTGCATATTCCCACATCTTTCCCAAACATGGATTTGGCTGACCTGAAAGTTTAGAATCATTATCTTTTCCAAATGAAATTGAACATTCTATCAGTATGGAGTAATCCTTTTTTCTCTGCAGTAATACTTGACTTAAAGTCTATTCTGATTAGTATTTGTACAACTTATCTTTTTCCATTATAACCTTTCTATGTCCTTATGCTTTGGATGTGTCATGTGTTAATCAGTTAGGAGAATGCCATACAGATGGATTTTTAAAATCCATTCTAACAATACTTGTCATTTTACTGGAACATTTAGTTTATGTCTATTGTAACTAATGAAATAATTCGATTTATTTCTATCATTTATATTTTGTTTTGTTCATCTTTTTTGTTTCTTTTTCTCTCCTTTCTTTTCTTCATTTTAACATTCCATTCTCCATTATTCCCTTTTCTTTTATTCTTTCTGCAAATACCATAGCCTTTAAAACTTTAAGACTCACCATAGCTTAATTGTTTAACATACAATCTAAAGTTAATCACTAACTTGTAAGGTATTCTAATCTTATATTTTAACTACAAAAGTCATTGTTTTTACTATTTTCTTTCTTTTTTTACCCTGGATAGAGTACCATGGCATTATAGCTCACAGCAACCTCCAATTCCTGGGCTCAAGCAAGTCTCTTGCCTCCGGCTCCCAAGTAGCTGAGACTACAGGCGCCCACCACAACGCCCGGCCATTTTTTGGTTGCAGTTGTCTTTGTTGTTTGGCGGGCCAGGGGCTGGATTCGAACCTGCCAACTCAGGTGTACGTGGCTGGCGCCTTAGCCCGTTGAGCCACAGGCGCCAAGCCGTTTTTTACTATTTTCTATAGTAAATGTTTGTCTAGATTTTCCCATATATTTGCTACTTCTTTGCTCTCTCTTTTCTTTCGTTTTTGTTTTTGTGTTTGTTTGTTTTCACCCTGTCTCCCAGACTGAAGTGCTGTGGTGCAATAATGGCTTACTGACTCTTGAACTCTTTTCCCCCAAGCAATCCTCACACTACAGCCCCCAGAGTAGCTGGAACTACAGGTGCAAGCCAACCACCTAGACTTTGCTCAGAATTGCTTCTTGCATCTCAGATATTTTCTCCTGGAATGATTTTTCTTGTGCCTAATACATACTTTAGACCAGTGGTTTTCAACCTTCCTAATCCCACAACCCTTTAATATAGTTCTTGGGGGTTGCAACCCACAGAATGAGAACTGCTACTCTAGACTTTCCTTTAATGAGAATCTGCTGATGGCAAATGTTCCAAATGTGTTTTGTTTGAAGCTATCTTTAATTTGCCCCAATTCTTTACTCTTTTCTGGTATAGAATTCTGGATCAGCAGTTATTTTCTCTCATGGATTGAATATATCATTTCATTTTATTCTGGTTCCTATTGTTACTATTAAGGATTCAGTAGTCACCTTATTAGTCATTGCTTTAAAAGTCATTGCTTTTCTTTCAGGCATCTTTTAAAATTTTATCTTTGTTTTTGTGCACTGTAGTTTCTCTCTGATGTGTTACATGGAATTTATTTTTACTTTTTCTGCTTGGGATTTACTTGATTTCTATGGTTCAATATCTTTCATCAGTTCTCTTCATCTCTTTAAAAATGATCTCTGCTCCATTCCCTTTCCTGTCTTCTAAAACTCTGATAAAATGTAAACCATTTCACTCTATCCTTCTTGCCTCTTTGTCTACCATCCCTATTTCCATCTCACTGTCTTTCTATGCAGCATTCTGCAGTATCTCTTCTGGCCTATTTTTGCATTCACTCTGTTTTTCAGCTTTGCCAAATCTACTTTCAGACTTTTTTAAATTTAATTTTAATTTTAATTTTAATATTCTTGCCTCTAAGTTCCATATAGTTCTCTTTTAAATATGATTAGTAATTCTTTGTATTTTCTCATTCACCACATGTAATTTCAAGTTTCTTTTATTTTTTTAAACATAATAATCATAGTTTCAGTTTTGTGTCTGGTAAGTACAATGAAGTTTTTATGAATCTATTTCTGCTTTCTGGGCTTTTTTCCCTGATGAATGTCAATCAAGGTGCTTTGTTTCCTTGTACAACTAGTGGTTTGTTGGTTTGTTCACTGTTGGCTGCTTATTTTTCTTGGAAAATTATTTATGGTAATTCTTTGAGACCTAGAGGATGAAATGTGTTTCTATAGGGAGCATTTGCTTTCGCCTGTGCTAGGCACCAATCTAGGACCACACATTGAGATTTTATGGACCACCCAAACAATACAAATGTGGATACAAATTCATGTTAAGGCCAGCTTGTGTCTGTTACTTCTCAGGGATGGTATTCCCACCACCACCCCTGCCTATCCCTGTGCTCTGCTTAGCACCACAGCACTTTTCTCTTGGTCCTCCAGGAGTACTGGTAGGAATGGTATTTCTATTTCTGATTGACTTGTACATTGAGGTTATAGCCCTTTCAGTTCCCCTCTTATGGGCCTTTGAACCTTATGAGACCATGATAACCAAACCTCGGTTTTGTTAGGGTGAAAATGACTCAAGCCCACTACTTATCTTAGACTTTGGCTTGATAATCTCATACTTCTGCTACATCTTCGATTTTTTTTTTTTTTTATTGAGACAGAGTCTCACCATGTCGCCTTTTGGTGGAGTGCCATGGCATCATGGCATCACAGCTCATAGCAACCTCAAACTCCTGGGCTTCACCAATTCTCTTGCCTCAGCCTCCCGACTAGCTGGGACTATGGGCGCCCACCACAATGCCCAGCTACTTTTTGGTTGCAGTTGTCATTGTTGTTTTAGCTGGCCTGTGCCAGTCTCAAACCTGCCAGTTTTGGTGTATGTGGTCAGCACCCTACTCACTGAGCTACAAGCACCAAGCCATCTCTTCAATGTTTTTAAAAATACATTGTTTAAAATATTTTATTCTTCATTTTTAATGTCGTGTTGTTGTTCTTATTGTTGGGAGGATTGGTCTACCTTTCTTCCTGGATCAAAAGACTAGATAGCTACTTTCCAGGTATGTAGTTTCTTCATGTGTATCTGTGTGTGTGCATGCAACATTTTTATTATAAAAATTTTCAAGAATGCAGAAAAGTTGAAAGAGTTTTTCAATGAACATTTACATATTTACCATCTAGATTCTACTGTTAAAAGTTTACTATATTTGTTTTATCATATATCTATCCTTTCTCCATTTCTATGTCTTATTTTTATGCATTTTGAAGTAAACTGAAGATATTAGTATATTTTTCCCTGAATATCAGTTATCTTTGTATGTTTGTTTGAGTTATTAATTCAATTAGATGTTTTATTTTTATAAGTTCTATTTGATTCTTTTTTAATCTACTTGGGCATTTTTTAAATGGTTCTCATCTCTGCACATGTGTTTAAGCTTTTCTCTTATTTCCTTAAGCACATTAAACTTAATTTTTATGACATGTATGTTATGTTATTTCCAAGAGCTGATGTCTTTTTATTATTGTTGCTGTCTGCTCATTTCTGCTGCTTCTCAGTTATGGTTCCTTATTTCTTTTATGTTCTATCATTTTTTCCTATAAGCTATTGTTTTTCTTAGAACATATAGATGGCAATTTGAAGTAATTTTCCTCCAGGGGAGATTTTTATTTGCTTCTCAAAGTGTCTTTGAGAATTAATAAAATTAATAATCTGGGCCTGTTTAAAACTAAATTCTTGCCTGAGGTTTTTCAGACCACCCTGTAGTCAGCCTGAAAATTGATGTCAGAGGAGGCTTGAGATTATGAATTGTTGTGGGGAGGGAGCAGCACTGGTAGCTCAGTGAGTAGGGCGCTGGCCACATATACCAAAACTGGTGGGTTCGAGCCTCGCCCGGGCCTGCCAAACAACAATAACAACTACAACAAAAAAATAGCCGGGCATTGTAGTGGGCAACTATAGCTACTCGGGAGGCTGAGGCAAGAGAATTGCTTAAACCCAAGAGTTTGAGGTTGCTGTGAGCTGTGATGCCACAGCACTCTACCAAGGGCAACATAGTGAGACCATTTCAAAAAAAAAAAAAGATTGGATTATAGCCTTCATATGAAAGCTATAAATTAGCTTCATAGTAGGGCTGAGTACATTGGATACTTTTTCTTAGAAAATGACATGATGGCTATGTCAAACAGTTTGATGAAAATGTTTCAAATTGTATATGAAACCAGCACATTGTACCCCTTGATTGCACTAATGTACTCAGCTATGATTCAACAATAAAAGAAAAGAAAGAAAGAAAAAAG
>CAUYON010068767.1:0-12833 GCA_963573935.1 Arctocebus calabarensis
TGTGGAGGATGGAGGGTTTCAGGACTTTACTCGTGAATGATGTATGCAGGAATAGACTCATATAACTTTAACAGTAGAAGACAAGAGAACAGGAAAGGGGTCTTCCCAAGTTGGGGTCAGGGAAGGTGAATTAGAGGGAAGAGTTTTGACCATTTTTTGGTTGCAACCGTCATTGTTGTTTGGCGGGCCTGGGCTGGATTCGAACCCGCCAGCTCAGGTGTATGTGGCTGGCGCCTTAGCCTGTTGAGCCGCAGGCACTGAGCCATCTAGGTAGAGTTTTAACTGCAAATCTCCTATCACGAGTAAAGCTGAGCGGCCCTCAGACTAGCAGCACCAGCAACCGGAGGCCCCATAGAAACAGGGACTCTCAGGTCTCATCTGGTACCTGCAGAATCAGAAACTGCATGTGAACATCCCAGATGTTTCCTATGACTATTCAAGTTTGAGAAGTTCTCTCTAAGACATTGTTTAGTTATAACCTATGATCTCTCCGTCTCAGACAACCCATCAAGGAGGTATTTCATCACCCACCACTCCATCTGCTGGCTCTGAGGAACACTATTAAATATCTCTAAAATATCTTCCAGGACATCTTAGGATAGTGGAATGAAAAGTTGGATCTATTTGAAAAGATTCAAAAATAGCCACAAACCGAGAGAAAGGAGGGGAGTGTGTGGCTGTCAATGCATCTCTCACAGCCTGGAGAGTTGGTCTCCAGCTCAGCTTCAGGCTGAGTGTTATAGGTGGGGCTTTTCTGCCCTGGGAGTGCAGCGCCCAGCACCACAGTAAAATGGAATCCCAGACTGCTTTCCCGAGTGTGCTGAGGTTTCTGGCTAGCCTGGCTCAAATTCCTTCGAAAAGAAGCTACCCTTGCCTGGCATGTTATCTCTGAGACCACAAGTTTGCTGACTGTTTCTGTATTCAGTGGTTATTGTTGTGTTAGTCAGCTTGATAGCTTGTTACACTTTCTTGATGATTAAAAAAAAAGCTTTTATATGTTTGCTTGTTGGTTTTGATTTATAGCATGGAAGGAAGATGTCTCAGATCATCAGAATAGGCTTAAATCATGGGGATTATTCTTCTCTGGGGAGCATTGAAAAAAGGTTGTAATTGAACAGTATAATTTTCTGCATTTTCCATAAAACCTCATGTGGGTATTTTCTCTACTCCTAAACTTTGGCATTATCTTAAACATGTGTAATACTTTGCCTGGTTTTGAAAGATCTGACCTTTCCTTTCCTTTCTTCTCCTCTCCTCCCCCTCCCTCTCCTTTCCAGGAAGATCTCATTGTGTTGCCCAGGCTAGACTGGAATTCCTGGGCTCATGTGATCCTCCCACCTCAGCCCCCAACTAGCTGGGACTATAGGTATACTCCACTATGCAAAACTAAAAAGAGCATTTTGAGTTTGAAAATCTGGAAAATTCAAAAAAGTATAAGGAGAGGTAAAAACAAAACAAAACAATCGTAACAAAACTCGAAGTTCAATCCTCAATAATTGGTTCTCTTTCCACCCTTCCTGCTGCGATGGAGATCTTTTCTTGCTTGCTTATTTTTCTCCATAGCTGATAGTGAGAAAGCTTGTTTTAAGATTTCTTATTTCATTATGACAAGAAGGACAGTGATTGAGCTTTCTTGCAGTGAGTAACAGGATGAGTCAGCCAAAGTGACAAGGAAAGGACACAAATAGAGTTGGACCATCTCCAGAGCAGCTGGGGCTTGAATTTCCTGTGACTCTAGGACTTCAGACAGAGTCCCCTGAGCCCCAGCAGATCCTGCAGACCCCTTTGTACCAAACTCCACGTGCCCACATCTCACCGTCCAGAGAGTCGCGAGGCTGGGCTACGATGCTCTCTGTGACTGCCCTCCTGGCAGAACAGATATCACTTCCACAGGGATGGAGTGCTTCTTGCTGAGGAAGGTCTGGACACATTGTCCAGTCTTTGGATAGTGTATGGCCAAGAAACGTGGAAAGAACTTAGAATTCAGAGCCAAGGAGCCCTGGGCTTTAACTCTCACTCAGTCACTTAGTAATTGCGTCCCTATGAGCAGCATTATTTCAATTCTATTAGTGTTCTTAATTCTGGCATGGGGTTGCTAAAACCCACTCTGTAGGGTCATCATTGCAGAAATTAGAGATGATGGGTGCTCAGTACCTGTAGCTTAACAGGCGCTCAGTAAATGGCAGCTGCTGCTGTCACTGTCTGCCCCTTAAGTCAGCTCCTTTGGGGGTTGATGTCAAGACAATTCTGTTAAGTTTGGTTTCATATCTCTGTGCCCATGTCTTTTACGAAAATTCCTTCTGGAATTATTCCAAAACATCACTGGCATCCTTCTAAGATTCCAAATTCATGAGCTCGCTCTCTTTCTTTCTCTCTCTTTCCCTAACATGTATTTTCTTGCTGGTGGTAAAAAGATACAAGGGAAGAATCAAATCTAGTCTCTGTCCTCTGGGAGCCTTTAATCTCATTGGGGAGACAAGACTTAGACACAAGATACAATTAGAGAATAATAAAAGAGGGCGAGAGCACTCAAAGTGCTGAGTATAATGTTCTGTCCCTCTCTCTGCTTCCGAATTCCACTTCTGCTTTATTAAACACTATTGCCGTCCTGCTGACTCATGTTCAGCTTCTAGACCCTTAAAACTATAATATTTCTCTGCTGTATGTGCACATAACCAGTCAGAATATTCTATTGTGTGTAATATTGCAGTACATGCTATATTTGGGCAGTTTTCCCTGAGTGTTCTCCAAGGCACTTGTCCCCATCAAAGTTCACTGTTTGCGTCTGATAATTTTTCTATGCTGTCAACACTGTAATAGGGTTGCACAGAATCCTAATAGCAATATCTCGAAGTAAATTGTTTTAAACAGTTGTCTTGCTGCACTATCTGATATTTCCACATTTTCTCACTGTACTTAGATTCAAAGTCTTAAGAGTCAGGTTGAGGGAAGGGTGGATAAATTTCAATTTACCATGTCCCTAATCAGACAGATGACCTTGGCATATCACTTCCCGTCTCAGTGTCAGTGTCAGGAGGACTGGGTGAGATCTTCCAACACAGACAGGTTATGATTCTCTTACCTGAACCATGAGAGATCGTTCACCTGGCAAGTAACACATGACCCGGTACAAGAAAGCAGGTCTTTATCAGTAGGAGATTCAGTCACTTGCAGCAAGTGAAAAGAATATTCTCCAAAGCAGTGTGTCCCGAAGGGAAAGTGGCATGGAATTTTTATAGGGTAGTAAAGAAATAAAAAGATGTTTCATCTCGTGAGAGGTATAATTTCTCTTAGCCATGCATATTTAGCTCACCATGCTTCCACACATGTCCCATATTATGGTAATGAATGAAACTATAGCTGCCCCCACAGTGGAGACTTCATGGTAATAAGGAAAGTTTACTGGGGTTCATCTATGGGCTGCCAGGGTCTGTCAGGTGCTAGTTTGAGGTGGCTAAGTAGTCATGACCTCTTAAAAAGAGGCTGCAGAACAGATTGATTGTTCAAGGTGCTTGAATTCCTATACTTTCTGGGGACCCTCCTTTCCTACCTACAATTTTACAGAGGGGCCTGTTTTGACATGAGTGACATCACCGACAACCAGCTCTGCCAATGAAGAGCCAGCCTCTATTCTGAGATGGGGCTCAGTATACCTTTTCCTCTTCTTTTCTCTCCCTCTTACGGGCATATCTATCTGTGGTATTGTAACTTTCTGCTGAAAAGAGTGGCAGGACAATTCTGAGTATTTCTCACCTCATTGCAGACCCATTAGACTAGGGAATCAGCTGGCACCTGAGTGGGACCATCTCCAGAGCAGCTGGGCTTGCATTTTCCTATGATTCAGACAGAGTTCCCTGAGCCCCCACAAACCCTGGGGATCCGTTTGTGTCAGACTCCATGTGCCCACAACTTGACCTCCAGAGCTGCGAGGCTGGGCTGCTTATGCTCTCGGTGACGGCTCTGCTACCAGGCAGGCTCTTTCCTCCACAAGGTGGTAGAAGTAAGCCTAGTGGAAGCTTCCTTCTGAGCTAGCAGGATCAGCTAGAAGGCAACATAGAGAAAATGCTTAGCATTTCTAACTTAGTAAATGTTGGTTTTCCTGAGTTTCTGAGAAATGGAAAGAGACAGTTTGTCAGATGCCAACAATATAAAGTGAGGGTTCCCTGTGGCCGTGTCCGGTGGAGGACATTTCAAAAGCAGCACAGGTGGCAATGCCTACCTTCAAGATGACTCCATCTAGGGCAGCCAACAGGGAAAGGGACAGCAAACACACAGAAAGGTGGCCTAGGAACAGTGGGTACCTCCATTCACCCAAGGCATATCTGGGCACCACTTGCAATGCTGGAAATGAAGGAGATTTGATAAGATCATTTCGAAACTCACATCATGCAGATGACGGAAGTGGGGGTCCGAGGACAAATGGCCAGGGAAGGTCAGGGAGCTTGTTAAAAGCAGGCCTGGGCTCTCCACCTGCTGATCTACTCAAGGTCATTTCCACCACAGTACTTTGCCTCTGTTGGGGTTATTAGTTTGGGGGTAGTTAGTTAAGGTCCCATGGGATGGCTGTATATGAAAATGATTCTCCAGTGGTTTGTTTGCAAGGCACATTATTTGGAGATTTTGTGGCAATAGGCTGGTGTATGGGAAGTTCTGGTTACAATGACTGTGGCTGATACTTAGTAGGCATTCAGTAACAGTTATTCTGAAAAATTCTGGATTTATTGAACATACAAAATAAAACTCCCATCATCCTTTTCAATTAATAGCTCCTGATTGAGGTAGAAGTAACTGAGTCATATTCATAAGTAGGTTTGCCTAATTATAGACAGTACCAGCTGGTGACTGTGTTCTGAGAGCCAAAAAGAAAACCTCACACATAAATAACCAGAGTGGGTGGAGGGGCCAGCCACTAAGGTAGGAACGGTTGTCTCAGTCAACTTTGGGTGACTCAGGAAATGCCTGAGCATGCCTGAGTCTTTAAAATGGGGCCATATTCATGTAAAAGGTATTTGCATCCTGGAATGAACCTGTTTTCCTCATTGTTCTATTAATGGTGCTAAATAAAATACCTTTGCTCTGCGCTAAGCAGATACAATGAGACACCCCCTTCTGATGACCAACATCTATAGCCAGTACGGAATCTTGGATGCATTCCTCCTAACAAGTGATGTTTCATAAAGAAAGTGTGGGCTTTTCAAAGGTGCTTTAGTTGTCTACATATTTCATCTCTTCATTTAACCATTTATCAAGCATATTTTAAGCACGTCATCATAACATAGTATAGTACAGTTTTAAATGCTTTACATTAGCTCATTTTTCTATGTTGTTGTTTCTCATTTTTCTACAGCCTCTGAGCAAGGTGATTATAATGCACAGAAGCAATAAAGAAGCAGTTAATTTGGGATCCCATAGAGGTGACACATGGTCCCATTTTAGCCTGGAGTTTTTGCAGTCAGATTCTGGATTTCAAAGAATAAACTATTTAGGGACTTCAGTGCTAGGCTAACAGAGATTAAGTGACTTGCCCAAGACCACACAGCTATTAAGTGGCAAATCTGGGAGGCCATCCAAGACTTTTGACTCTAGTCAATTATTTTTTCTTCCATCTCACTGGGCTTATTAAAACATAGATTGCTGGGCGGCGCCTGTGGCTCCGTGAGTGGGGTGCCAGCCCCACATACAGAGGGTGGCGGGTTCCAACCTGGCCTCGGCCAAACTGCAATAACAACAAAAAAAATAGCTGGGTGTTGTGGCGGGTGCTTATAGTCCCAGCTACTCGGGAGGCTGAGGCAAGAGAATCGCCTAAGCCCAAGAACTGGAGGTTGCTGTGAGCTGTGACATCTCTGCACTCTACTGAGGGTGACAAAGTAAGACTCTGTCTCTAAAAACAACAACAACAACAAAAACCCCACAAAGATTGCTGGCCCTATTCCGCAGCTTCTTTTTTTGGTGGGGGGAGGGGTTGCATTTTAGCAAGCTCTCAGGTAAAACTGAAGCTGGTCTGCAGACCACATGCTGAGAACAACGTGCTCTTCAAAGTGTGGTCTCAGCAGGTCTCACCGGGAGCTCCTCAGAAATACCAATCTCAGACCCACAGCATTAGAATCTGCATTTTTAATAAGGTCTCTAGATGATTTGTATGCAAATTAAAATTTGAGAAGCTCTGCTGTGTACCACAGCTGTCAGTTTTCAGGGTTCCTTACGGTGTGCTATGGAAACAGGAGAGAATAATCTTAAAAACTCTTTCATCGGGCACTTTCTGTATGGCAGATACCCCTCTGAGTACTTTAGGCATATTATTTATTTTAATCCTCAGAATAACTCCATAAATGAAATACTAATATTAGTCCTATTTTAAAGTTGAGGAAATACCAAGGTACAGAGAGATTGGTGACCTGCCATAGGCTGCTCATTCAATACAAGATACATCCAGGTTCTAAAGCTGGAACGCTTGGAACTCTCACTCCCAAGGACCACAGTCTCGTTACTAGGTGACAAGTTTGTAAGTCATGGTTGCTATTCATACAGTTGAGGGGAAAAGAAGAAAAGGCACAGGACTGAAGACGATGCAGGAGAGAGGTTATCGTTGGAGTAGCTTTCCCTGGTCAAGGGAAGCCATCCCTGTGCCACATTTTGTTTTTTCCTGTTGATAAAATTTTTTTTTATTAAATCATAGCTGTGTACAATAATGCAATCATGGGGTACAATGTGCTGGTTCCATATACAGTCTGGAATATTTTCACCGAACTGGTTAACTTAGCCTTCATGGCATTTTCTTAGTTATTGTGTGCAAACCCTTATAATCAACATTTAGTAAACTTCACCTGCACCCTTCTAAGATGCACCGATGGGTGGGCCCACACCTGGGCCCTGTTGGAGACTCTGCTTTGGCTGGGCCTCTGCAGCAGCTTTTCATGAGGTAGACTCTGACGAATTCCGCAACTTAGCATCTTCACTTGTAAAATTGAAATAACGTTATAATAATAACAGTTGACCAAGAGAAAAAGGATCCCACTGGCAGCTAGAGCTGAGTGGGAATACTGAGAATTGAAATTAGAAACCACAATTTTTCAAAATGGGTTGCACTGTGATTTATCAAAACAGATAAACTGTATCTAGTCAAAACCAAGGCGTTCACAAGCTACCAAATCACTGTGCCTTTCTGAAGGCCAGTCTGTTCAGATCCATGAAGGCAAAGACCACAGACAGCTGATCTGACAGCAACTCCACACACTGCCAGGTGCCCTGGATGCCTTGGGCTGTTGCAGCAACTCCCTGGTTTATTCCTGCCTCATCTGCCTATACCTAACTCCTCCTCCTAAAACCCTACAAGGACATCTTTCCTGACTCCCCTCTTTAGAGGTGCCCCACAGCTCCCCATGGTATATGGTCTTCCTTGCTGTAGCAAGTAATAACTTAACCTTATTCTGACACAGGTGTTCCTAGTGGTCTCTGGCTGATAGGCACGGACCTAATATTTTCCTACCTGCCTCATAGACTTGTTATAAATATCAAGTAAATAAAGCATGGAAACAAAGGCGAGTTTCTAATTTTGTTATTATAATTATGTATGTGCTGTTCCATTTCCCCCCCCAAATCATTGGGACCCTAAGTTAAGAGAGGGTCCCTGCCCTTTTTTTTCAGGGTAACAAAGAGAAATTTTATTTAAGAACAAAGAAAAAGTTTAAAGCACAAAGGCTGGGCAGAGGCATGAACACCCTCTATCTCTCCATTTGAAAATGGCTGGAAGTCTTTCATTGGCCTCTCTGCTCCTCCAGGCATTATCGCCCTTTTCTACTGGCCATCAATTATTGTCTCTTTCTATTGGTCATTGGTTACCTAGGTTACCTCATACTCACATCCTTATGGGCCCCCCAGAGGTCCTGGTTCAGCAGGCCAGGCTTCCCTCCCACCACCCTCCAATCCCCTTTCTTTGTGTCCCTTCTCATTCCCTTCCTGAGGAGATACGGTCCTGAAATTTTGAAGGGAAAAATCGATAAGACCACTCTTAGCTACTTCCCGCTGTCAAAAAGGGGTGTTGACATACGTATCAGGGACCCTCCACAGGTTTGCTATGTTAGAGGGGCTTCATGGGGACAGAAGTTTCGGACCACTTGGTCAACAGGTTCCAACCATATTTTTGTATCTTCAGTGTCTCAAATAGTCTCTAATGTGTAAGGAACTTAACAACTATTGGGTGCATGAAAAATCAAATTAAAAAAAAAAATAGGCTCCCACTCTTTTTCCTGATCCAGCCCTGTGACTTATCCAGACTTCTTCAAATGGGTAAAAGAATTCCTAAATATTTAAAAGTGATGGTTGCCACCTGGGCAGATTGTTACCAGCACTTTGTAACTGACAGCAACTCCACACACTTATTTGCCTCTTAAAAGGCAAATAACCTTATTTGCCTCTTAAAAGTTTTCCTACCTGCAAGCTGCCTGGAATTGCTAGTGGGAATACTAGTCCCTTTGCCCACAAAATCGATCCCAGAGCAGTTGAACAGCAGCACATTTTACAGCCCGTGGAGCTGGGGTGTATGGGCGTATTAGCTGAGTGCCTCTTGTAATCACACCTGTGTTTAGCAGAATGCTATAATTAGGTGCTTTGGTAATAGACTGCACCAGGCAGAAATCATGGCGCATGGAACTCAATGACTCCATTGAACATTCTAAAATCCTTTCAGCACAGTGAGTTCCAGCTACAGCTGGAATCTTTGGGGATCCCTTTGAATAGTTAGAAGCTGCCAGAAAATTCTCTGTACAGAGAGGCTGTCCAACGTTACATGTGTTCCTTTCTCTCCTCCAGTGCAGGCAGGTCATGACCCACCTCATCCTCCCCTCTCCCTATGAACGCACTTTCCAGTTGTCATGACTTCTGTCTGAGAGATGGACTCTGAGGAGTAGGCAGGCATTTACCCTGGCAAAAGGTGGAATAAGTGGGTATCACTCAGGGGACACGCAGAGCAGTTATCTCAGGGGACACGGGCCCTGCAGGTTGGAATGTAGACTAGGCCTCCCTGAAACCATATTCTCTGCTAAGGCCCGCCCTGCTGGGTATTTTCCAGGGGAAACAACTCCAGTAACGTGTTCCTTTCCTAATGCCCTCTCCCTAGAACAGGAGTGAGGACAAGGAAAAGGCTGTATTGGCTTCCCCCGCTCACTTCCAGCCATCAGAGGGACTTTTGCTCCTAGAACAAAAATGAAATGCGTCGTCCATGGGTCAGTACAGAACGCCCCTCTGCAAGCCAAGGGGCTGAGGCTTCCTGTTTCCTGGGCTCCAGTGAGGAATTTAATGGCTCCTTGGCAATTCCCAGGTTCTTCTCCTGCCCAGAACCTGCTCTCAGAATGAGCAGGATAATGTTGACTCAGATGAGAGGTAAGAGAGGGCAATTTTTTTTAAAGGAATCTCCTTCACACCTAAATATGAGTGTCTAACAGGAAGCTGGCAGTTGGTAGGTTACATACCCCGCATTTCTCCTTTCTTTTGCTCCTTACATTATGCCTGTGCACGTCCATGCTCTCCATTAGAATAGAAGCATCTCTTTGCTAGCATTCTCTCCTGACCCTCCCCTCCTCCTAGAGCTTAGTAGCGTGTTTAATTTGTAACAAGGGCGTGATAGGTGCACACATTGTAAATAAACACATATGTTGCCAAAGCCTGTGGCCATTCCGACAGATTTCAGATTCAATGTGAACCTTATATGGCATTGCACTGGGTTTCCTCTCACACCTGGCAATGGTAACAAACTGGCTTTTTTTTTCTTTCTTTTTTTTTTTTTTGTGGAGACAGAGTCTCACTCTATTGCCCTCGGTAGAGTGCTGTGGAGTCACAGCTCACAGCAACCTCTAGCTCTTGGGCTTAGGGGATTCTCTTGCCTCAGCCTCCTAAGTAGCTGGGACTACAGGCACCCGCCACAGCGCCAAGCTAAGTTTTGATGCAGTTCGGCCGGGGCCGGGTTTGAACCCGCAGCCCTCGGTATATGGGGTCGGTGCCGTACTTGCTGAGCCACAGGCTGGCTTTCTTACATGGAGGTGGGGTCCCGTGCCAATGGGAGAGGGAAAGTGAAAGGAGCAGGTCTTTGGGGGTGAAAAATCAATAAACATCTTCAAAAATGAAACCACTTGCTGTCCCTCCATGGGGACCACCTCCAGGGCTCCTGCAGAACTTGATTGGAGCCCTGGCTTTGCTTGCCAGCTCTTCTCAGACTCTGCGAGCCTCCTGGGCTCTAATCCTGCATCCTGCTATCACCTCTAGGTTCTCTGCTTCCCTGGTAAGCAACATTTTGTTAGAAAGTATAAGTTATTTATCCTTCAGGAACTTGTGGTGTACTTGGTTTTTGTCCTCAATTGTTCTGTCAAGGTTCTTAGGGAGGAAGTACTGTGAGTTCCCTGCTCAATGTGCTGGCTCTGTCTCAGAAGCTGAGTAGCTCATGCAATTAGAGCAGAGGTGTAGGGAGGAGGCACTTTAAGCACCAACCCGCCAGACATATGGATTAAGGCTTTGATGCCCTTTCAGTGCCATCAAGTTCACATATCTGCTTACCATGTATTTGGAGAGGGTGAGAGGGGACTGGCACAAATCCTGGAAGCAAATCAACCAAGGTCGGATCTCCCTCTACCACTTGCCGGCTGGGCTGTCTTGGACATATTAACCTCCTGGTACTTCAGTCTCCACATCTCTAAAACGAAGAGAGTGATAATAAGCACCTCATCTCATGCTTGTGAGGATTAAATGAGGCCGCACACGTAGATGCTTAGAAAAGGGGCCTGGAACATAGTAAGTTCTCTATTAGCTATAGTTCTTGTTAAAAGAAAAGTAGCATGAATTTTTCTTCCGCTCAAAGTTAGAAGCTTTTAAAAAATTTGTCATGGCCAATATTGTATTGAATGGAGTTAAACTGAAATCATTTCCACTTAGATTAGGAACCAGGCAAGGTTGCCCATTGTCTCCATTGCTCTTCAACATTGTAATGGAAGTTCTAGCCATTGCAATTAGGGAAGAAAAGGTGAACAAGGGTATCCACATAGGATCAGAAGAGATTAAACTTTCACTCTTCACAGATGACATGATTGTATATTTGGAAAACACCAGGGATTCTACTATGAAACTTTTAGAAGTGATCAAGGAATATAGTAATGTCTCAGGCTACAAAATCAACACTCATAAATCTGTAGCCTTTATATATACCAACAATAGCCAAGCCGAAAAAACAGTCAAGGACTCTATCCCTGTCACAGTAGTACCACAGAAGATGAAATATTTGGGAGTTTATCTGCCAAAGGATGTGAAAAATCTTTATAAAGAGAACTATGAAACTCTAAGAAAAGAAATAGCTGAAAATGTCAACAAATGGAAAAACATGCCATGCTCATGGCTGGGAAGAATCAACATTGTTAAGATGTCCATACTACCTATACGATTTTGACGCAATTCCTATTAAAGCTCCATTGTCATATTTTAAAGACCTCAAAAAAATAATACTACGTTATATATGGAATCAGAAAAAACCTCGAATAGCCAAGACATTACTCAGAAATAAAAACAAAGCAGGAGGAATTACGCTACCAGACCTGAGACTGTACTATAAATCAATAGTGATCAAAACAGCATGGTATTGGCACAAAAACAGAGAGATAGATGTATGGAACAGAATAGGAACCAAGAGATGAACCCAGCTACTTACTGCTATTTGATCTTTGACAAGCCAATTAAAAACATTCAGTGAGGAAAAGATTCCCTATTTAACAAATGGTACTGGGTGAACTGGCTGGCGACCTGTAGAAGACTGAAACTGGACCCACACCTTTCACCGTTAACTAAGATAGACTCTCACTAGATTAAAGATTTAAACTTAAGACATGAAACTATAAAAATACTAGAAGAAAGTGCCGGGAAAATTCTTGAAGGAATCAGCCTGGGTGAATTTTTTATGAAGAGGACTCCCCAGGCAATTGAAGCAGAGTCAAAAATACACTACTGGGACCTGATCAAACTAAAAAGCTTCTGCACTGCTAAGAACACAATAAATGTAGCAGGCAGACAGCCCTCAGAATGGGAGAAAATATTTGCAGGTTATGCCTCTGACAAAGGTTTAATAACCATCCACAGAGAACTCAAACATATTAGCAATAGAAGAACAAGTGATCCCATCTCAGGGTGGGAAAAAGACTTGAAGAGAAACTTCTCTAAAGACGTTTATAATTGGCTTGTCAAAGATCAAATAGCAGTAAGTAGTTGGGTTCATCTCTTGGTTCTCTACTTCTGTTCCATACGTCTGTCTCTCTGTTTTTGTGCCATACCATTTTTGTGCTACAGACACATGAAAAAATGCTCACCATCCTTAATCATCAGAGAAATGCAAATCAAAACTACTTTGAGATATTATCTAACTCCAGTAAGATTAGCCCACATAACAAAATCCCGAAACCAGAGATGCTGGCATGGATGTGGAGAAAAGGGAACACTTCTACATTGCTGGTGGGAATGCAAACTAATATGTTCCTTTTGGAAGGATGTTTAGAGAATACTTAGAGATCTAAAAATAGATCTTTCATTAGATCCTATAGTTCCTTTACTAGGTATATACCCAGAAGACCAAAAATCACATCATAATAAAGATATCTGTACCAGAATGTTTATTGCAGCCCAATACATAATTGCTAAGTTGTGGAAGAAGCCCAAGTGTCCATAGACCCATGAATGGATTAATAAATTGTGGTACATGTATACCATGGAATATTATGCAGCCTTAAAGAAAGATGGAGACTTTACCTCTTTCATGTTTACATGGATGGAGCTGGAACATATTCTTCTTAGCAAAGTATCTCAAG